>LJIJ01001997.1:0-32749 GCA_001718145.1 Orchesella cincta
AACTGAAACGATTAATCGATTTTTATGTTAAGCTTGTAATTCAATGGGAGTAAAGGTAAAAATTGTAGAAACTAAATTGTTTGAACTTTTACCAGCTGCACCATTCCTGGCCTTTTTAGGTGGCACCTTTCCCTTTGACAAGTGTGTCTGACATGACTTGACAATTTTCTTAGGTTGGATTCGAGATAACGGTAGGCACTAAATTTTTCTAAGTTTTTTTGTCAATTGACCAAATTTTTTTATTGCATTTCTGGACGTTTCAGAACATCCTGATTCTAAAAATACTAATTTTAGAAAATTTTTGAATTTTCCCGCCAAACGTTTTTGTAATTTTTTAAAGAATTTGTGTTTGGTTGAGATTGGTTAGGTTATGATATTTGGTTATGTTACATAACCAAGACCTAACCAAACCATAAAAAACAGAAAAATTTGAAAAAAAATTTTGGACTTAGAAAAATTTCAAAAAATGTTTTTTTTTCAAAAGTAGTGGAAACGTTAGAGAATGTTCTGAAACGTCCAGAAATGCAATAAAAAAAATTTGGTCAATTGACAAAAAAACAGAAAAATTTAGTGCCTACCGTTATCTCGAATCCAACCAATTTCTCGTGTTTCTGGATACCCTGAATGAAGGTGGCGTCGGCGTCACTATCACTAGTTGAAGATTCTGAGCTACTAGAGGTACTGGAGCTGAGGAGGAGGAGGATAGTTCAATCGTCCTTTTAGACATTTTTTCTCGCAGCAACTGTTGACCTGTTAATTTTAAAGCGGTTGGTGTGAACGAAACACTGAAACAGTGAACAAGTATATTATCAGGACAATGGTAGCGAAGCATTAACTTCACCACTTCTACAAGTTTATAATTTAGTTAGAACTTACGGTTATCGATGGCGGAAATAATAAGAGCTTCAGAACAGATGGTAAACGTGTGAGCTAGTGAAAAGGGAAAAAATACTAATTACCGTAAGTTAATTACTGAAATAATCAATGAAGTAGTTAGTGCTACTTCAAGAAATGACAAGTAGTGAATAAAGTTTCTGAATAGATTCTCATTCTCTTTATCTCAGACCAAATCAACAGGTGAGCTCAGCAGTAGCAACAACCACAACGCTAAGACGAATGAAAACAAAAAAAACGTGCTGGTACACGTATACGTTTAAGGTATAGGTGAGGTATAGATAAATCCTAAACTGGAGAAAAAGAGAATGGAGTTTAAGTCTAGCGTTCGCCCCGGTTTATACCTCAAATTTGACCTTGGGAGCTGACCCAAACGCTTTTGACAAGACCATGACCCAATACAAGACAATAATATGCTTAACGGGATCCGAGGTGGACTCTCTAATTTCTTGTTTCTTGTCTCAAAAGATCAGATTATTTGCATATGGAATTGTTGATAATATGAATCATCTCACTAGTGACAAAGACAAATAGTGTAAAGCGATTTACATTTGTGTAGGCTGGATAATCAGACTCCTAATTGAATCCTTTTATGAATTTATGAATGATAATTATATTGATAGTGATAAAACAACATCAGACAACTTACAGCTTACACCTGATTTAATGAAATGTAACACAATCAAAACGACTAAACTAAAACTAAACAAATTTGACTTGAAAACCACAACACTCTAAAATAAATAATGTAAATATTTAAGGGAGGCAAAAGTTGCACAATTACGTCAGCAAATTATGTTTCCAAGAATGAGTGGAATTAGCTACAAGCTGGAATCTGACTATTATAATACAATTCAAATTAGAGTTCATTTTAACATTTTATCAGTATAGCAGGAAACATGTGACTTTGAGTTATTCTAGGATTGAGTTTACTCTTTAATGATACCTCTTTTTCTAACAAGCCTTCCTTTTTCCGATTCTTCTTGCTACTTCAGCTTCTCCTGCTTTTCTTTCTATTCGGCTCTAACTTTCCTTTTTCTATTTCAGTATTTCTGCTTCAGCTCTAGCTTTTCTTTTCTCCACTTCTATCTTCCATTTCTGCTTTTCGTTCTCCACTTCCGTCTTGTGCTCTTGCTTTTCTTTCTCCTGTTTTTCCTGAAGTTCCACAATAAATATAGCCTGTTTTTTCACGTCAGTGTGAGCTTGTTATTTCTTTCTGGAGCTTGGCGTTGTCTGTGTCAATCTTTGAATTTCTACGTCCTTTTCCCGAATCCAAATCCTCAGCAGTTCTGATTCTTTGACATCCTTCCTCTATCATTATCTCGAATGAGTCAGGACAGGCTTTCTCCTTTCCATTGTTCGATGAGTAAATCCATTCGGAGCAACTAAATCAGTGTTAATTCCACCATTCCCTGACTTGTACTTGCAGCTGATCACTGTTCTCAGTAGGCGTACCATCCTGGCGTGTTCTTGGTTCTGCCGTTTGTGGGCTGGTCCGAGTGACATTATCAATTCTGCCTAACAGCCCATCAATTGCTGCCTCCAGTAAGCAACGTGAACTTCTCCAAACGAGTTTCCACCGAGTAGTTTGCTGCAGTTTTGCAATCTGACAGCTTTTCTCGAATTTCACAACGACAGCAGAATTTTCGGTGGTAACACTGGTTGGCTTAACAGCATCGAAACCGCCAGGTGCCCTTGAAGTAAAAGGAATTAAAACTTGGTTACAAGTTGAAGACGAATTTAGCAATGAAATTCCAAGTTCTAGTAAGTTTTACCTAGGTGTCATCCAATGCACGTGGTCGGCTCTTTAAAAGTATTGAGCATACAACCAGGTCTTCCCTTCTTCATAAATGGTATAGCAGGACGTCCTAAATCTTCACATGCTTTGCGAATCATGCCCGGCCAAAATGGAACCCCTTACAACCAGTGAACCCATACCAGGCACCCTTCAAAATACTTTTCACGCTGTTCGGGAACGAGCACCTATAGATTTATAATCAAATAAATGCAAATACTCCAATCTATCTACAGTCTTTGATTGAAATATCACAGTACCTCATTTGCGGCATGGTTAATGTTCAAACCAATTTCATCTAGCAGGTTATCAATTTCTGCTTCATTTGGCAAACTGAACTTCGCCAAACGAGCTTCCACTGAGAAATTTGCTGCTGCTGTTGCGATCCTGACCGCTTTTTCAAATTTCACACCGATGACGGGATCCAAATCTTTGCAGCGGTTCGGCTTACCAACATCGAACACTCTTAGTTCCCTTAAAGTTAGATATGATTTGAACGGTTGTTACACGATAAAAACAAAGATGTATTCAGTTTAATTAGGTTTACCAAGGTTGAAGCCAACCACGGTCGTCGGTCCGTGAAGAATTGTACAAAACAAACTTATCTTTCCACCACGTTCGCGAGAATAGTTAGCATGTTTGTCATCTGCATCTGGTTTGCGAATAATGCCCGGCCAATACGGATAACCAGTAAGAATCCACCCGTAACAAGGCACCCTTCAAAGTACTTTTCGTGCGGTTTGGGAACGAAAATCTACGAATCCAAAGTCAAACATTTGAAATACTTTAAACTAATCTATGTACAATTTCAATATGATGATACCTTGTTTGATGGAGTGGCTCCTTAGGATGTTTCGAGGACTGCTGTATCTTTGACGAAAATCGTTCCCCTCTCGACCTCTCAACTTTGGTTGTGATTGTTGACCACCCATAGATCTTGAACGAGTGACATACATCCTTCTGCTAAATATACATCAGTGTACTCCGCCACGTCATCATTCTCCTCAATCTCTTCTTTCAAAGTGATTTCACTTCAGCTTTGGAATTGGGAAGACGTTGATGCCCAGTCGCTGCTGCCGTTGCTCTGTAATTGTTCAATTTGATTTTGTTTTAGGTAGTCAACCTACGAATAAGTGAAGAAAAAAATAAATTGAGGTTCTAACTTTGAACTGTTACCTGCTATATCATTCCTGGCTCTTTTACGTGACTCGATTCAGTTGACAAAGGTCCTGAACGTGAATTATTGTCTGCCGTCCCTCCATAGCATTCAGAAGATTGTGAGCTTTCGTCCTCGTGTTGTTAACCGACGAGGATGATTCCATCCTTCTTTTGACATCGTTTCCTGACAGAAATTGATGACTAAAATATCTTCTAAACAGGTGTAAATCCAAACACTGAAACAAACAAGAACAAATAGTCAAGATAAATGTTAACATTTCATCACACTTAAACACGTAAATACACAAGTTTATATTCTAATGTAGATAGACACAAATAAATGTGTTAATTTAGGACTTACAGTTATCAAATAAGAGCTTCAGAACACGAGGCGCATAAAACCTTCGAGCTATTGCGCAGAAAAAATATTGAATTATTAACTAATTAGCGCAATCCTGAGAAATAAAATAGCACTGAATACTATTTCCAAACAAATTAAGTTGCTCTCTATCCATTTAACAGGTGAGCTCAGTTGGCTCAGTAAACCAACCATCCAGATGATCCAGGTGCATGAAAACATTAAGTGCATTTATGTATGTGCATGCTTATAGGATGGGACCAATTCCTGGAGTTCTGCCGCTGCATGGAGGATTGGGGCACTCTAAGATGAATGACTTCACCATAAGACAGTTCTGGAAACTAAATCAACCGTGGTTCTGGCTGTCAAGTTAGTTCACGGACAATCCTAACTTGTACCGGAAATAGTATATTAGGTCTTCAGACTCATTTAATTCAGTGTAACTTTTTTGTCATACTATTTTGAGACTAAACCGTTCTTCTTTTAAAGACGAATGACCTGTCAACCTTCATGCATTTAGCCAACGTTGGATTAGCTATCTTTAAAAATGGGGCATTGTGAAACTGCTTTACTATAATCCTTAATTTGTGTATTAATGCCTTTCACTTTATGCATTCAATTCATTGAAAATTTTTTAAACGCAAGTGCAAACATGTAAAGGAATGTTAAAAGTGAAACTTAAATGTTACAAAATACATGTGTTATATTCAATATGATCAAGCACGATTCGATGAAATCATTCGTGAAAAACATTTTGTACTGACGTTTCAGCCAGGTTTTACTTGAGTAAAATCGCTATCAAATGGTAACTCGTGAAAATGATTTCGCCACTGACAAAACGTATCAAAATCATAATATTATTGACACAAAACCAATTAACCCCAACAATTTAGAAAACATTGACATTGACATTACAATTCATTCACCTTTATCAATCGCAACATTTCCTGACAGCTCAAACTATAACGTCCTTTCATCTCCCACATAAGTTCATCGACTTCCAACAACTAAAAACTAATCTGATAGTCTAAATACATCTCAGTTACAACATCAACAGCGGAAATTCTTAAAACAAACTATCCTAGTCTTCTCTAACACAATTCATAACTTACTGTAATATCTATTATAATTAAGAAATATGAGAGAAAGTACAATACTACTATAGCCATTAATCCATAAATCGTTCCTAAGGATAAGGAATTTCTTCATCATCAGCGTCTTCCTTCATGCCAATCATGGCCGTGATGATCTGCTTGGAGTCGGTGGTGACGGCTTTTCCTTTCCGCGGCCCCGTCCTCTGCCAAACCCTGGTTTTGGTAGAGTACCAACCTCAATCTCCTCATTCTTGCTAGAAGATTCAGATTCCTTTCCCCTTCCTGGCGTACGTTGTTCTGGCGGTGTGAATTCCCGATCATCGTCAAACTGGAGAGAGGCTGCTATTGTTGCAGCCAAATCTTCATCCGTAATTGGAGATCGAGGTGACGGGTGGTGTTGGTTCAACTGGCCGCCCACAACCCGACCCCGTCCTCTGCCAAGTCCTTTAGGTAGAGAAGCAGCATCCTTCGTTTCGCCAGCAGTTCCAGATTCTGGAGTAGATGATGGAGGATTCCATGTGCGACCGCGACCACGTCCCCTCCCATCTCCTTCGATATCTGGAGCATCAGACTCATTTTCCTTGGGGAGAGAATTGGATTTATTTTCATCCCCTTTGTCATCCTTCTTGCCGATATTGCTGTGAATAAACAAACAAATATATTTTGAGTCAGTGGTCATAACATTGTTCCTTTGTCGAAAAAGGACCCTCATAAATACACGCTTTGAGGTAGATTTTGAATATTTGTATTGGTAAGTTACCTGGATGAAGTTGGTACTAATTTTGAATACTTCTCTCGAAGAGATATAAGTCGCAATTTTAACTCCCTCTCTCTCTCCCGTAAACGTCGTCTGCATTCAGCGTCAGAGAGTTCAGTTACCCGTCCGGGTTTAGGAAATTCGGATTCGTTTCCTTCGTTGTGGTCTGCCATTTTCTGTGCAGACAGAAGTGTCTTCTTAGTCCTCAGGAACAAAGAAATCTACAAAAGACAAAAATATAACGAAGTAAAATTATTTGATGGTATTGATAACCAAACTTTTCGTTTCCGATTAAATTTATAGTTAAGATTTACCAAAACCGATCCAAAATGTTTCAGTAATTTTAGCTGCAACGGGAACTTTCAGAAATTCTTGTAGGAAGCTTCAGAAACTTTAATTTGAAATGTTTTGTAAGTTCCTAGTGAAAAATTTGAGAAACTTCGACTTGAAAAGGTTGTAAATTCTCAGTGGGAACTTTAACTCGAGAGAGTAAAGGATAATGTCAATCCGAACACTGACAAACCAGGAATGAATTTGAAAGTTCTCTCTCGCCCGCTTTTATACCTCAAATTTGACCTTGGATGCTGACCCGAAAGTTGCATGACCTGATACAACACAACTCAATATGCTAAACCCAGAATAGGTACTTTCTAATTTCTTTGTTTCTCTTTTCAGAAAATGCTAATCATGCTTTATGAAAGTGTTGGTAATAGAAATTTTACTTCGACAGAGAGAGAGCAGAAGCGATTGACGGTATAATTGCAAAACTAATTAGGACTTGATAATCGCATATTTATGATGTTAAACGTAAGAGAAAAATTCAGTTATCTTGCGGATTTGAATAGTATGACTTTTTGAATATCAATGATTCAAATTTGCACGACACTTAAATTTGTACTTAATTATAGATAACCTGAAAACTGAGATAAATTGTTACGTGTAAAATTATATGACTTTCTGTATTGGCAGAATTATTGACTTCTGACAATCTGACCGTGACCTAAATATTATTACTTTTTCCTTGAAAAATCGTAATAATTTAAATCTGTTAATTACTAATTAGTAAATGTCTACAAAATTAAAATAATGTTGCAATAATTTTATGTCTTTTTTTATTTATGCCTGATAATAATTTGGTTTTTTCACTAACATTCGCAAAAACTTGAGTTGACTGGGTAATAAAATCACTCTGCAAACTATGCTCATTTTCTGAAGTTTTATGGAAATTGTCAGCAGAGCAAAAAGTTTAACAAAAAATGAACACTTTTCCTAGAGTAGATCGCTTCCAAAAAATGATGAAAGCCGATGTAGATTCCTAATATTTATCCTTGTGTGTTTGCATCTACCTATTAACTTTTTTATTGAGGAAAAGATGAAATTAAATTATCATTCCACGTCAGTCCACTTTACGCCACGCAAGAATTGAGAATAGAATGATTTTAGAAGAGACCTAATCATAATCATGTCATTATCATCCAAAAATTTTGTGGGCACCCAATTTCTATATGAAAATGATTTTTTAATAATTGTGTTCCTTGGCTTCAGCCTTATTTCCATTTTGATATGGAAGAAATTGACCCAAAGAAATCCCTGGAATAGATACTACAGTCTTCCGGGACCGGGTCAACATGTTTTTGGGGTATTCAGCAACATGCTCGCTTTCAGAGATCTGACAAGTAAGTTAACTTCATTTTTTCTCAGAAAATCCTCAAAAATACGTCAAGTTTTCTATTTTTAGAGGCTATCAAGGTGGGTGACAAATGGTGTGCGAAATACGGTCCAGTTTACAACGTCAACTTTGGCTTTTGGTCAGGCACCTGCTTGAACTCACCGGAATACGTCCAGGTAAGAAAGAAAAGCTTAAAATTATCAAGGTTTGCACAAACCTCATGATTTTTTTGGCATTTCAGAAACTTTTTAGCCCTGCCGACGCAGAAAATGATAAGGGTCGTCTTTACGATAACATGCGCCCATTTCTCAAGGACGGTCTCCTCCTCTCTAAAGGAGACAAGTGGAGATTCCGTCGAAAGCTCTTGACCAAGCACATGTTTTCTTTTAAAACATTGATGAGCTACATGTCAATTTTTAACGAGGAGGCTGACTCTTTCGTCAAGGAAATTGGGGAAGTATTCTCGGACGGAAAGGAGAAGGAAGTTGAGCACATTGTGATGACCTCGTCGCTTAACGTTATAACAAAAGCAGCGCTGGGAAAAAGTGTGGCAGCCCTGGAATCCAAGGAGCCCGGCGATGTTAGTTTCCACGAGTGTGTCAACCGCTCCAAAGAAATAACTGGGTTTCGAGCAGGAAGCCCTTGGCTCATTCTTGATTTTTTGTGGCGACTCCATCCAAAGTTTAAAGAGCAGGATTTTATAGCAAAAATGATTACGAAACATACAATGAAAGCTCTTGTTGATGATGAAAATGAGGGGAAGCAGACGCTTGGGATAAAAAAGGATATGGTTGATGCTGGTATGGATCTCGATGGAATTGTTGAGGAGAGTTACATGATGATTAGCGCTGTAAGTTTAAAAAAGATTTTATATATTTTTTTTAATTCAGTATTTAATTGGGAAATTAATTTTAAAGGGTTACGAAACAACGGGAAGTTCTCTCCACTTCCTTCTCTTCTTTTTGGCTCTAAATCCCCAAATTCAGGAAAAGTGTCGGGAGGAAATCGACTCAATTTTTGATGACGAATCACTTGCCCCCTCTGGAAACCTGCTTTATGCAGCTCTGAGCAAACTAAAATATTTGGAAATGTGCGTGCATGAAACTACCAGGTTACTTCCAGTCGCTTTTTTCAACATGAGAAGACTTGCAGCTCCTCTAAAATTAGAGGAGGACCTAATAATCCCTCAGGGAACTCATGTGGGAATTTTTCTACCAGGAATTCATAAAAATCCAAAGTATTTTCCAGAACCTGAGCAATTCTTACCAGAAAGGTGGTTAGATGAGGAAGTGAATAGGAGGAGACATCCAAACTGCTTCATTCCCTTTTCAGGAGGTCCTCGGAAATGTATTGGACAAAAGTTTGGGATGATGGAAATGTTGACCTTGACGGCAAAATTGTTGAGGCATTTTAAAATAGAAACGAGGGATAAACTGGAGGATGTGATCTTTCTTCCACATGTCACGCTCACACCACAAAAACCAATGAAATTTGTATTCAAAAGTCGCCATCAATAAACTATTAATGTTATGCAAAAATGATTGAGTTTAAAACGTAATGTCTTTGATAATGGAATAGAAGCAAATGTTCGTGATTATTTACATGATGGTATGGATAATAAATGATTCATCAAGCGAGGTCAACTTAATAACTTTTTCCGAATTATCTAAGAAATTGGGCTACTTTAATTTCAATTTGCATCTCGTGTTGTACCTGAGTATTATGATGATGAGTAGTAAATTTGCGTCATTTCATCACGAAAGATATGCGCATAAAAATACTATCATTTACTATTTTAATGACGATCATCAACTCGTGGTTTTCCCAATCACGTATTTCCTTGACCTTCGCCATTTGTGTGTGAGTAGAGCTTTATAAACAAATTTTAATCCCCTCCTGAATTATGAAATCTATCGCAAAATTAATTTGAATTAGTTAATATCTGTTCGACTTCTAATTTCGTATGGTAAACAGGTTGTGTTTTAACTTTTGGGGCATTGTGAGACCACCTCATTTTAAAGTTTTGTAGCATTTCCGCATCTTCTTCCAGACCATTGTAATTTGTATTTGCGTAAGAATATGTTGCTAATTAAACAAATTAATTTCTCAGCATGAAATAATTTCAGCTTCAAATACAAAAAATGCATGAAAACTCGAAAAGAAATCTTGTTAAATCCACGCCACACTCGTTAAAAACTATTAAAGAAAAAAATACACAAAATTATAATAATTTGAATGCATGTCAATAATGAATTGAATGCAAGGAAACCCTCAAGTATTTGCGTACGTACATACAACCTGGTATAATTACGCTCATTACGGCTTGTACTTACTTACATGACGTTTTTCATTAAAAATACTACATTTACAAATTTTCCTGTAATTATTAACGGAGAGCTAATTCAGTCAGGTTTTCATGGCTGGAGTAAAACGCTAATTTAATTAGTTTTACTATAATGTTGGAGGAAGTGGATTTCAAGAAACCCAATGCGATGAGGCATTCTGCATACTGTTTGAACAGAAAAATTCACGCAACAAAAATTATTGTACGGAATAATGGGCGCTGACTATTTATTTATTATTAATTAATCCTTGTTGGTAAATCCAAGGGGAAGTTCAGTCATCAAGAACATGCTACGTATTATGTTTGTAGCCTTAACAAATCCATCTGCGTCATTAGCTCTGCTTTAAATACGACACGTCGTAAAAAAAATTAGATCAGTCTTACTGTTTTGCTCAAATCCTTTGGCAGCACGGCAAAAAACTGTTGTAAAATTTAACTTCGTTTTGATTTAAAAACTTTGGTTTCAAAATCTTTATCAATCTTCATCATGAGAGGTTTGCTCAGCATTTCAGTTTCTGTTTCAAGACTTAATAAAATATTGTGACTGTAAATTTTGCAATTTTTTTCTAGGATTCCACTCGGAAGCTTGGGTGACTTATGCCCTTTGCGACCAAGATGTTGTTCAAGCGCTGACCCTCAGCTTCTCGTTGAAGCGAATGCTAACAACCCGGAAACTGGTGGTGATGGCTTCACCCCAAATATCAACCAAGATGAAGCAAGCTCTTAACCACGGATTTGACTTTGTTTTCTACCTTCAAACCGACCTGAACACCGCGGAACTTGGGGAAAAGGAGTTTGTGAAGCTCTCAGCTCTCACTTTAGTTTCGTTCGAGAAACTCCTTTTTCTTTCCCCAAACATGATGGTAGACATTTTAGACAAGTTAACTAACAAAACGGATTTATTTATTGTTTCATACCTACTTTTTTATTACGCAGGTTATGAGAAATTGCGATGAGCTGTTTGATGAAGAACCGCAGGAAGGGGCTATATGGATAGAAAACCAGGATGCAACTGTTCTGCTCTCCAAACCGTCTATGGTTGCTTATCAAGCTGTTATGGAAGCTATTCGTGAGAAGAACGGTTCAACCATGCGAAAAAGAATAGGAAAGGGCTTTGCCAACTTAAGTATCACTTTGCCCCAAAGTGGACTCCCAGTTGGAAAGGAAACTGATGTGTCAATCGTCAACCTAGGAAACACTTCAATGAAGGAGCTGGCTACCACCAGCTCTGGATGGATTGGAGAGGTAATCCTAAAACATAATGCAAATCTTTTGAAAAAAAACTGGAAAACATTTATTTAAATCTGGTATTTTACAGCTCGTGCTAAAAAACTGGAAGGAGATTGAGGAGGGTTACGTCCTCCCACTTTTGCAGAAGGCGGCTATACCTGAGAGCATTGTACCATTACTGGAATACAAGAAGGAGCCAATAGCTGTCATCGGATGAGCTGTAAATATCCTGGTGCAAACAATTTGGAAGAATTCTGGAATATTTTGGTGGGCGGAGAGGACGCGGTTGGAAATCCGCCCGAGTTTCGCTGGTTGAAGGAGCAGTGTAACCGAAACGCGAAGCCTGAGTTTAGAAAGACCAACGCTGGCTTCTTGAAGTGTCCCGTGGACGAATTTGACTCAAAGTTTTTCAATATCAGTCCCAAAGAAATGATATTTCTGGATCCACAGCATAGACTTCTTCATGAGCTGGTTTGGGAAGGGTTGGAAGATGCTGCTGTTAATCCCCAAGAGTAAGGAGGGAACAGTGGCAGGCGTTTTCATCGGTTCCGGACAACGACTACAAGGATATTTGGCGGCCGCCGGATCCAACGAATTCTACAGAACATACATGGGAAATTCAATTGGAGGTGCAGCCGCGAGAATTTCCTTCTTGTTGGAATAACTGGGCCGAGTATTGCTACTGAATCTGGATGTTCTTCAGCCATGGTTGCGGTTCATCTCGCATGCAGAAGTCTTCAGAATAGGGAGACAAACTTGCTTTGGCCTGTGGCGTCAACCTCCTTCTCCATCCTTTTGATAAGGACGAAATGCCTGTAGTTCTTTCTCCGGACGGACGTTGTAAAACGTTTTGACGCAAAGGCAGATGGCTTTGCAAGAGCTGAGGGATGTGGAGTTCTGGTTTTGAAGCGACTTTCTGATGCTGTACGAGATCGGGATAACATATGGGCACTGATTAGAGGCTCTGGAATGACTCAAGAGGGAGTGAGCAAAAGCATGGGAACACCAACCGTTCGTTGTGAATCTTTGGCGATGGAACTAGCTCTTCAAGACGCAAAAGTAGATCCTAAAGATGTTTCTTATGTGGAAGCACATGGAACTGGAACGGTTGTAGGAGATCCTTTGGAAATTGCAGCGATTGCAAAGCGTATCATTCAAAGAAAGAAAGGAGCCACTGCTGATTGGCTCTGAAAACGAATGTGGGGCATACTGAGTCATGCTCTGGAATCACGGGGATTATGAAGGTGGTGCTTGCCATGCAAAATGAAATTATTCCACCGCACAGGAACTTTGACACACTGAACCCGTCAATTCGATTGGAAGCTGTTCCTGCAGTAATCCCACTAAAACCTGTGGAATGGCGAAAAATTGAGGGAGTCTCCCGTCTCGCAGGCGTCAGCTCTTTCGGCATATCTGGTACTGATGCTCACGCAATAATTGAGGAGTCACCAACTATTCCTCCCAATGCTCTGATTAGTTCCCAAGAATATGATCGAGAGTGGCACATCCTTAAAATTTGCACAAAGACGGATGAAGCAATGGCCGTTCTATTGGATGAGTACAAAACCTGTTTGAAGGAAAGTGACTGCGACTTCAAAGACCTTGCTTACACAGCAAACGTTGGAAGGGCCGACTTTTCTCATCGAACGGTTATCGTAGCCAAGTCATTGGAGCAAGCAGTGAAAAACATTGAGACAAACAAGGTATTACGAGGAGAAGCGTCACCAGAGACCTTGAAAAGTTTGTTTCCTTTTCACAGGTCAAGGTTCACAATACTCCGGAATGGCTAAGCAGCTTTATGAAACGAGTCCAGTTTTCCGAATGCATTTTGAATATTGCGAAAAAATTCTGAAAAACAACTACAACATTGACATCACTCAAGTATTGTGGTCTGAAGCCAAGTCAGCTGAAGTGAGCAGAACCATCTACAGCCAAACATCAATTTTCTGTGTGGAATATGCACTTTTGAAATTATGGGAAAGTTGGGGAGTCAAAGCAGACTACGCTCTGGGTCACAGCCTTGGTGAATTTGCTGCTGCAGTTTGTTCAGGAATTCTGACTGTTGAGGATGCTCTCATGTTGGTTGCTGAGAGGAGTCGGCTGATTGATCAATTACCTCGTGGGAAAATGCTGGTAATCAAGGCTGACATGCAGAAAGTTGACACGCTAATGAAAAAGTTTGCTATCGGAGACTCAAACAAGATCCTTGATTATGCTGCTGTTAATTCTGCTGAGCAAACTGTTGTGGCTGGAGATTCTGAGGTGGTTCTTCATTTTGGGAATTTTTGCAAAGAAAATAACCTAAAATGCATTGTTTTGGAAGCGACGCATGCATTTCATTCCAAGTACATGGATCCGATGCTAGATGAATACAGAAAGGTTGCAAACATAGTCAAAAAATTGAATGGAAACGACTGCAGTTTCATATCGGGGATGCATGGAGATGTGCTCAAGTCAGGAAAAGTAGATGCTGAATATTGGGTTCAGCACACGAGAGAAAAGGTTAGCTTTTTGGAAGCCAGCAAGAAAGCGGTCAGCCTTGGTTGCAAGGTCTTCATTGAAATTGGACCTCAACCCGTTCTCTCCGCGCTGACAATGATGAACAACGACACGCAACTAATGTGCTTGCCTTCCCTGAAAAGAAATGAGAACGAATGGGAAACGTTACTAAACACGCTAGGAAAACTCTACGTCAAAGGATTGGAAATAGATTGGAAGGGATTGGATCAATTTTGCAATCGCAAAAAAGTAACCCTTCCACATTATCCATTTATTGGTAAGAAGTATTGGCCTGATATGGTGAGCTCAGCTGGCTCCGCAATCCATCCACTTCTCGGCAGCCCCATTTCAAACGCATCTGCTACAAAACTGTTCCAATCCGGTTTGAATTTGAGGGCATTGGAATACGTGAAAGACCATGCTATTGGTGACCATGTAATCTTCCCAGGTGCTGGCTACCTCGAAATGTGTTTAGCTGCTGGTTTAGCCACCGTTGAGGGTTCTACTTCCTCTTTGGCACCTCCAACTCGGCCAATGAAGGTGGAAAACTTGTCCATCGAAGCTCCGCTTTGTCTCCTCGACTCTAAAACTTGCCAAGTGCAAACTGTGGTGGAGCTAAATGAGAATGAGGGTGACTGGAACGATATGAAAGTGAGCATTTTCCGGAGAGGAGAATCTGGCTCTGAAAAATGGCTACCTCATGCTCGGGCCACATTTTCTCCCATTCCAACAGCCGAAGAGAAACAGATTCAATTTGACCTTTGTCAGTTCAAAGAAACCATCCAACTAGCTCCGAATGGGGGAGAACTCTCCCAATTTTATGGCAAGTTGGCTTCCGTTGGGCTCAAATTTGGGCCGACGTTCAGAAGCATCGAGAAAATATGGAAGAGTGAGAGCAACCCATCCACGCTTCTGGCTAAAGTCAAAGTTCCATTAAATGAAGAAGGAAATCCGTACATTCTTCACCCAGTAGTGCTCGACGCCATGATACAAGCCATGATGATGCTTCGTCACGCCTCCAATATCAAGAAGAAGCTATACGTGCCGATCAAAATCGGAAAATTCCTTTGGCTCCAAGAAATGGACCCTTTCAAAGACATTTACATTCACGTCAACAACACATCTGCCCTCCTAGTTGATTCCACGGGAACCATTTTAGCCCAGATGACCTCAGTCGACCTAATTGACACCACTGTCAAAGCCCTCGAGTCAGTTTTGGAGCAGCAAACCATCTCGATGCCGGACATGTGGGAAGAAGTCTGGAGAAGTCAGCCAGGTCCTCTCCAATATACCGTCGACTTGTCATCAGTCACCAACACCGCTTCTGAGGAGTTCACCAATCTCATGGAAACATACAACAAGCTTTCGCCTCAGTTGGCAGAGTCATTTAGTCAAACGGAAAACCTGGTTTACCTCTACTTTCTCAAGGCCCTCTACGACTGTGGTTGGAAGCCGGAACCAGGTCAAGAATTTGCTACAGTCGCTCTTCAACATCGGCTCGGGATCCAGCCCGCCTTCCGACAGTATTTTGGTTTCATCCTTGAAACGTTGGAGATCGAAGGCATACTCGAGAAAACGGAAGGAAACATTTGGAAACTAAAGTCAATGCCACCCTCCCTTCCAGAAGTGGTTGCCCAGCTGAACTCTCCCCTGCTTCGTTTTGAACTAGCTAAAACATTTGCTCCAACTTTGTTGCTCTACAAATACGGTGAACAATTGGGAGCAATCCTTCGGGGAGAGGGCTCCGCCCTCGGTATCTTGTTCCCAGAAGAAAACAAAGGGGAGATGTCCGTCTTTGACTTTTACCAGGATTACGGCAATTTTTTTCTTATTAAAGAAAGTGCTTTCACGGCTACAAGTCGTCAATTTGTCCGCATCCGTTCAGCAATGAAAGGTCAGCGCTTCATTGTGAAGATATTGGAAGTAGGGGCTGGAACGGGATCATACTCGCAAAATTTTTTGGAAGGTTTGGAATCCCTGGGCATGGAGTTTGAGTACACCTACACTGACATCTCCGCCGCCTTTTTTCCTGCGGCGCAGAAAAAGTTCGAAAAGTATGCCAAATCAATGAAATTCAAGAAGTTGAACATTGAGGAAGATCCAATTTCTCAAGGATTTGCTCCAGAATACTTTGATTATGTTTATGTCGCTGAAGTCATTCACGCCACGAGGGATGTGAGAGAAACCCTCAGAAATATCCGGTTGCTGATGAAACCCTTCGCAAAAATGGATGTTATTGATCAAACAAGAGAGAACCGGATGATTACCTACTTGTTCGGCGGGTTAGAAGGATTTTGGAGGTTCCAAGATTTCGACATTCGGACAAGGCATTGTACCCTTGATCCCCAGAGGTGGGAACAAGTTTTTAGAGAAACAGGATTCAAAATTGATGCTGTCTACCCCATCGTATTTGGTTACCATTCGCTCATGAACTTTTGCAAAAGTGGGGAAAGCCAGCTGTCCATAATGCCGAAGCAGATGAGTGTAAACAAGGCATGGGTTCTGTTTGACGAGGTGAACTGTAAAATTTCCCGGTTTTTGAAGGAAAACATTGAGAATTCGGCAGCGAGAAAAGTCTTCTTGGTGAGAAAAGGGGACTCGTTCCAAGAAGTCGATGGTGGGATGTATGAAGTACGAAGTTCCAAGAAGGAGGATTTTCATTCTTTGTATAGTTCAATTAAAACTAGAGGGCTGGAGGTGGAGGGAATTGTCTACTGTTGGGCTCTAAATAAAGAAACAACTTCGCAGGATGAGATCCTCCAGCCGTTTTTCCATCTCACGAAAGCGGCGATGGAGTTGCCAGGATTTAATCCCAGAATACTGGCGGTCACGAATGGAGGCGTCGTTCCACTGGAGGAGAATGACATGTCCCACTTCCACTCTAGTTTGCTCTGGGGCTTCACAAAATCGCTAAAGAATGAGAACGTGAATATCAACTGCAGTTGCGTTGAGCTTATCCCTGATCCAGGGGAGAAAGAGGGGGAAATCAACGAGAGGAGACTGAGAGAGTTATTGCACGAAATCTGGAATTGGAACAGGGATGTGCAGGTGGCTTATTCTGGAGGAAGTCGGTTCATTCCCAAATTTGTGGCACACAAGCCACTCACTAACGCCCTCACGTTACCCAAAGGAACAGACAAGTATCAGCTGATTTTGCCAGCAACAAAAGCCATTGCAGATCTGAGTTTTGGACCGCTGGAGCTCGGGAACTTGCAGGAGGACGAGGTTGAGGTTCAGATCAAAGCTTCCGCGTTGAATTTCAGAGATGTGTTAAGTGTCATCAAGCCCACGGAGCAATTTAAAGATATCCACGCCGTCGGGTTTGATTTTAGCGGTGTGGTCAAACGGCTTGGGGCTAAGGTTACGAAATGGAAAGTGGGAGATCTTGTTTACGGCTGTAATATGAAGAATAACGCGCTTCCCAGTCATGTTCATCTCTCGGAAGATATTTTAATCCCGTTATCATCCAACATGACGCTTTGCGAAGCGGCAACTATTCCTGCCGTCTACATGACGTCCATCGTGTGTCTTCTGGATGTGGCGAAAATACAGAAGGAGGATGTTGTACTACTTCACACCGCTTCTGGAGGTGTGGGGCTCAGTGCAATTGAAATATGCAAGCACGTTGGGTGCACAATTATTGCTACAGCTGGCAGCAAACGGAAACAGAATACTTGAGGAGTTTTGGGAATCCAGCACATTTTCCATTCGAGGAATACCCAGTTTGGAGACCAGATTTTAGAGCTGACCAACGGGAGAGGGGTTGATGTTGTCCTGAATTCGTTGACAAGTGAAGGATTCAAGGAAGCCACACTCAAGGCTTGTGGGGAAGGAGCGAGGTTCATTGAAATGAGCAAGCTCAACATTTGGCAACCTGAAGAAGTGAGGAAGTTGAGACCTGATGTGGAGTATACGATTGTTGACGTTTCTTCTCTTGATTTGAAGGAGTTTAGTAGGTTATCTGACAGAATAAACTCTCTCAAGGAGCTAAATGCCGTGAAGCCAATTCCCTACGTGAGGTTTGACGGGCTGAACATTCGAGAGGCTTTAAACTACATGCAAAAGGCAAAACATGTAGGAAAGATAGTTTGTGTGATGCCGGAACTGCGGCAGGAGGAAGGAAAAATGAAGGTCGACACCCCAATGTTCAATGATAGAAGCACCTATTTGATAACTGGAGGGTTGGGAGGAATCGGATTCGTGGTCTGCAGGTGGATGCTAGGAAGCGGTGCAAAGCATGTGATTCTCGCCAGCAGAAGCACTCCAAGCTCCTCCATTCAAGCTGAAATAAATGAGATGAATTCAAGAGGGGCTAACGTCATTCCTATCCAGTTAGATGTTGGAAACTTTGAGGAATGCAAGGATTTAATTGAGGTTCAAATAGATAAAATGGGACTGCCACCCCTGAGGGGAGTGATGCATGCTGCTGGAACACTCGCGGATGGCGTGATTCTCAACCAAGACTGGCCCAAGCTGAGCTCTACATTCGCCACGAAAATAAATGGTACGATTAATCTTCACGAGTTGACAAGAAACCTGAACCTGGAACACTTCGTCATGTTTTCGTCGATGGCATCCATTTTGGGTCCACCTGGACAATGTAATCACGCTGCAGGAAATTGTTTTGAGGATGCCATCACACACTACCGGAATTCTATGGGGCTGACTGCAATAACAGTCAACTGGGGTAAATATATTTTTTAAAATTTAATTAGCCGAAATATTGTTGAAAAACACGCTACTAATTTGTGGTATTAATTTATAACTAATTTTTTGCAGGTCCGTGGGGAGAAGTAGGAGTTGCTACCGAAGCGGATTTGCCGGGAGTAAATCCCCTTTCCAACCGTCACGGGACAACTGGTTTGGAATACGTTTTGAAATCTCACCGTACCCAAACCTGCATCCTGAACGTGAGCTCATTTGTCATCCTCAGCAAACTCTTTCCCCACCTTGCGAGTTATTTGGATGAGCGGATCTGGAAGAAATCAGCGGTAGCTGGAATCCGCTCGGTGACCATCAAAACGGAGGAGTTTTGGCAACAGTATGACTCGGCTGGAGATCTCGAGGAGAAGACGGAGTCAGTCAAGACGCAGCTCAAGAATATTCTCCGAAACACGCTGAAACTGGAAGAAAACGATGTGATTGGCGACGACATAGATTTGCAGCAAATAGGAGTGGATTCTCTTATGTTTGTTGAAATTAAAAATGGGCTCCAAACTCTGTTGGGAGATCGACTTACAGTGAACGCCAGCTCACTGAAAGATTCCAACACCGTCAACCTCATCGTTTCCACACTGGTCAAGATGATTGAGGGTGCGGGGGATGATGGGGAAACTGTAGCGGCTAAGCCGACAATGGAAGAAGTTAATAAATTGATACGAGAGGATTCCCAACTGCCAGAGAATATTGGAGCTAAACCAGGACAGGAAGCTGTGGCCATTCCAGAAATAAAAACTGTGCTCCTCACGGGTTGCACGGGGACGTTAGGCCCCTATGTTCTAAAGGAACTCACAAAACTCCCCCAAATCACGCAGGTAGTTTGTCTCCTCCGCCCTTATAAAAACCTTTCGGTTGATGAACGCCTCACCAAGGCGTTAAGTGGGAAGCACCTCCTTTCGAAAGTTGACATGGGGAAGATTCGCTGCGTTCCCGGAAACGTGGCAGAGCCCCATCTCGGCATGGAGCCAATTATCTGGGAAGAGCTCAGCGGAGAAATCGATGCCGTCTTCAACTGCGCTGCCAACGTCAGGCACACAGAGTACTACAGAAAAGGGAATACCAAGCAAAAAGACATTCGAGCTGTGAACATCGGAGGAACCATCAACCTCCTCGAGTTTGCCTGCGAAAAGCGACTCAAACACGTCTACCACGCTTCCTCCCTACTCGCCGTATCCAAAATTGATGAACAGCATGGAAAAATATCAGAACATTGGCCTGAAGTTGGGGACTATGACAACGTGACAACATTTGCCTACCCCGTATCCAAATTCGTGGGAGATGTTCTCGTGAAACAGGGAGTTGAGCGGGGAATACCCTCCAAAGTTTTTAGACTGCCGCTAATCGTCGGGGAGTCGGAAACTGGACGAGTTTCCATTGAAAACAACCACATTCTCTTGCGCTACCTCTTCATCATGAAGAATAAAATCATGCCGGTCAACCCCTTCCCTTTGCTGTCTGTTCCGGTGGACATTTGTGCTCAAGTTTCAACTGCCCTTTTCTTCATGGGGGAAACGCCAGTGGGAATCTACAATGTTTCTCATGCCAAGCCCGATGTGGAACAGGAAATCGTGGAGGTGTTACAAAGATTTGGACACTCTGTTGAAATTGTTGAATTCTCACAGTTTACTAAGAAAATACAAGAAGCTGACACGAGTGGGGATAATAATTCTGCGCTATCAATCTTCAAGGAGTTTTATATGGATGAGGAGTCCGAGTTGGGGACGGCCGGAAGCGGGGCAGCACCCATCATTCAAAGATGGATTGAGGGGGATGATCATCAGGAGAGTATGTGGATGAGCCCGAAAATTATGAAGTATCTCCCCAGCTTTTATGAGAGTATAGGAAAAGTGAAAACGAGTGAGTTTATTTATCGGGATCTTCTATTTCTCAAGAAGGAAGGTGTATTTGAGAAATTTGGATTGTAGGTTCAAGTTTTAAACAAAAAAAAATATGATACAATGCATAGTCTAAATTTATTAATAATTACTAATTACTCCTGTTACCACATAACACAATAAACGATTTCTGCATTAATAAACAAAACAACCGAATCTTAAGGAGCTTATTTTTTACGTAACTAAAGGTTTTCCATGAAAAAATGCAAATTGATTTATTATGAGTATGGTTCACAACATGTCAATAACATTAAATCATTCTTTCATACTTATGTTGCAAAAAAATCATGGTTTATGAGGAATATTACTAAATAATGCTAACCTCTTCAATCTACCTCCATATTTTGGCAGTTTGTAATGGATTTTATTCAATTTATTTACGACAGGAGCACGAGCAGATGTTATGAATTTAAAACCCAAATAAAAGATGACACCATGAAACCCTATAATAAACCAAATTTGTTAAACCATCCTTGTCCTTTCAAAAATGAGAGGTTTTTATAAACACACTCGATTGAATTCGGACACTCTTCATAAAAACCCGGCATCAGCTTCTCAACTTTACTGCTTTTCCACATCGACTCAGAGTTACTTCCTTCCTCGATCCATTTCTTGAGTACTGGAGTGCTGGCATATGCCACCATGGCGTTATCCTCCGTATAAAAATCCTTAAACATTGCAAAGCCAGAGTGGTCTCCAGCTTCCATCACCAGTTTGGAAAACTCTGAAAATTCTACGAGCTCCACGTGCTTGCCAAATCTGCTTGCGATCCTCACAAATTCTTGATCCACATCTGGCTTCGCATGTGAAATGTTGTAGACTCCCAGCGGTGCATTTTCATTGAAAAAGAGGCGCACTGACACATTCGCACAAGTGTCAACTGGGAGCGTATTCAATGGAATTGGATTGTAAGGCATTTTCCCACACTTCATGATAAAGAGGTATCTCAGCAGCAAATGGTTACTCTCAACGGAACACCTTCCGGTCTCAGATTCACCCAAAATTAGGGGCAATCTGAATACCTTGGCTGGAATTCCTCTTTCAACTGCTTGCTTAATGAGCACATCAGCCACAAACTTGGTTACCGGATAGCCAAACGTTGTGACGTTTTCAAAATCTTGGATTTCTGGCCATTTCTCAGACAGCCTTCCGCTCTCCTCATCAATGGTTGATACAGCTAAGAGGGTGGATGCGTTGTAAATATGCTTGAGTTTGTTTTCGCAGGCAAATTCCAGGATATTTTTGATGCCGCCAATGTTTACAGCTCTCATGTCGTTTTGAGAAGCTCGCTTTCTGTAATGTTGAGTGTGTCGGACACAGGCCGCACAGTGAAAAATAGCGTCTATGGTGTACGCTAGTTTGTTCCAGATATCGGGCTCCATTCCGAGGTGGGGCTCCGCTACGTTTCCAGCTACGCAACGGACCTTTCCCATGTCAACGTTTGAGAGGAGGTGCTTCCCACTCAACACTTTGGCGAGCCGCTCATCAACTGAAATAGTTTTGGAGGGGCGGATGAGACAAACCACCTCGGTGATTTGAGGGAGCTCTGCTAGCTGCTTTAGAATGTAAGGCCCGAATGTTCCCGTGCAGCCTGTGAGAAGTACAGTTTTTATTTCTTGAATTGTCACAACTTGCTGTCCTGGTTTAGCTCTTATATGCTCCGGCAGCTGGCAATCCTCTCTTATCAACTTGCTAACTTCTTCCATTGTCGGTTTGGTGGCTACAGTTTCCCCTTCATCCCCCACACCCTCAATCAACTTGAGCAGTGTGGAAACGATGAGGTTGACAGTGTTGGAATCTTTCAGTGAGCTGGCGTTAACTGTAAGTCGATCTCCCAGCAGAGTTTGGAGCCCATTTTTAATTTCAACAAACATGAGAGAATCCACCCCAATTTGCTGCAAATCTATGTCGTCGCCAATCACATCGTTTTCTTCCAGTTTCAGCGTGTTTCGGAGAATATTCTTGAGCTGCGTCTTGAGTGACTCCGTCTTTTCCTCGAGGTCTCCAGCGGAGTCATACTGTTGCCAAAACTCCTCCGTTTTGATGGTCACAGAGCGGATCCCAGCTACCGCTGATTTCTTCCAGATCCGCTCATCCAAGTAGTTCGCAAGGTGGGGAAAGAGTTTGCTGAGGATGACAAACGAGCTCACGTTCAAAATACATGTTTGGGTGCGGTTGGCCTTCAAAACGTATTCCAAACCAGTTGTCCCGTGAAGGTTGGAAAATGGATTTATTCCCGGTAAATCTACTTCCGTTGCAACACCCACTTCTCCCCACTGACCTGTAAAAATGTGGGAAACACAAAGTTAGTTAATTCACTCATTTTGTAAACAATTCCTTGTAGTTAATAATATTTACTCACCCCAGTTCACCGTTGTCGCTGGCAGCCCCACTGAATTTCTATAGTGGGCCACTGCATCCTCAAAACAATTTCCTGCAGCGTGATTACATTGTCCAGGTGGTCCAAAAATGGATGCCGTGGACGAAAACATGACAAAGTGCTCCAGATTCAGGTTCTTTGTCAACTCGTGGAGGTTAATTGTTCCGTTTATTTTTGTTTTGAATGTAGAGCTCAGCTTAGGCCAGTCTTGGTTGAGAATTACGCCATCCGCGAGTGTTCCAGCGGCGTGCATAACTCCCCTCACGGGTGGCAATCCCATTTCAGGCATTTTCACTTGTATAAGATTCCTACACTCCTCAAAGTTTCCAACATCCAGCTGAACTGGAGTGATGTTGGCTCCTCGCGAATTCATCTCATTTATTTCAATTTGCATGGAGAAGTTTGGAGGGTTTCTGCTGGCAAGAATCACATGCTTTGCACCACTTCCTAGCATCCACTTGCAGACCACGAAGCCGATTCCTCCCAACCCTCCAGTTATGAGGTAGCTGCTTCTGTCATTAAACATTGGGGTGCTCACTTTCATCTCTCCTCCCTTCTGCCTCAGTTCCGGTAATATGCAGACGACTTTCCCCACGTGTTTCGCCTTTTGCAAGTAGCTTAATGCTTCTCGGATGTTTAGGGCATCGAATCTCACGTACGGAATTGGCTTCACAGCTTTTTTCACTGATAGGCTGTTAATTGTGGTGACAAGTCGTCTATACTCAGTCAAATCTGAGGCTGAAATATCAACAATCGTGTACTCCACATCTGGTCTCATTTTCTTCACTTCTTCCTCTGTCCAAATGTTTAGCTTGCTCATTTCAATGAATCTCGCTCCTTCCCCACAAGCCTTGAGTGTGGCTTCCTTGAATCCTTCACTTGTCAACGAATTCAGGACAACATCAACCCCTCTCCCGTTGGTCAGCTCTAAAATCTGGTCTCCAAATTGCGTATTCCTCGAATGGAAAATGTGCTGGATTCCCAACGATCTCAAATAATTCTTCTTCCGCTTACTTCCAGCCGTAGCAATGATTGTGCAGCCGACATGCTTGCAAATCTCAATCGCACTCAGTCCCACGCCTCCAGAAGCGGTGTGAATAAGAACAACGTCCTCCTTCCTGATTTTGGCCACATCCAGCAAACACACGATCGACGTCATGTAGACTGCAGGGATGGTTGCCCCTTCACAAAGTGTCATATTTTCTGATAGCGGGATCAATAAATCTTCCTGGGCATGAACATGACTTGGGAGTGCCGTTAAATTAATATTACAGCCATAAACAAGGTCTCCGACCTTCCATTTCCGAACCTTCGCTCCAAGCCGTTTGACCACACCGCTAAAATCAAACCCGACGGCGTTGATATCTTTAAATTCCTCCGTGGGCTTAATGACACTTAACACATCTCTGAAATTCAATGCGGAAGCTTTGATCTGAACCTCAACCTCGTCCTCTTTCAAGTTCCCTAGCTCCAGCGGTCCAAAACTCAGATCCACAATGGCTTTTGTTGCTGGCAAAATCAGCTGGAACTTGTGCGTTCCTTTCGGCAACTTGAGAGCATTCATAAGTGGCTTGTGCGGTACAAGTTTCGGAACGTGCCGACTTCCACCAAAATAAGCCACTTGGACATCACTGCTCCAATTCCAGATTTCGTGGAACAATTCCTTCAGTCTCCGCACAGCGATTTGCCCCTCTTTCTCTCCTGGGTCGGGGATAAGCTCAACGCAGCTGCAGTTGATATTCACGTTCTCATTCTTCAGCGACTTTGTGAAGCCCCAGAGCAAACTAGAGTGGAAGTGGGACATGTCATTCTCCTCCAGTGGAACGACGCCTCCATTCGTGACCACGAGGATTCTCGGATTGAATCCTTGCAACTCTAGCGCTGCTTTCGTGAGATGGAAAAACGGCTGGAGGATTTCATCCTGCGAAGTTATCGCTTTGTTCAGGGCCCAACAGTAGACAATCCCCTCCACCTCAAACCCTCTAGTTTTAATTGAGCTGTACAACGAATGGAAATCCTCCCCCTTGTAACTTCGCACTTCAAACCACCCACCACCGGCTTCTTGGAACGAGTCCCCTTTTCTCACCGAGAATACTTTTCTCGCCGCTGAGTTCTCAATGCTTTCCTTCAAAAAACCGGAAATTCGACAGTTTGCCTCGTCAAACAGAACCCAAGCCCTCTTCACGCCCATCTGCTTCGGCATTATAGACAGCTGGCTTTCGTCACTTTTATAAATGCTCATACACGAGTGGTAACCAAATACAATGGGGTAGACAGCATCAATTTTGAGTCCCGTTTCTCTAAATACTTGTTCCCACCTCTGGGAATCAAGGGTACAGTGCCTTGTTCGAATGTCGAAGTCTTGAAACCTCCAAAACCCTTCGAGTCCTCCGAACAAATAAGTTAGAATCCGATTTTCCCGTGTTTGATCAATAATATCCATTTTGGCGTAGGGTTTCATCAGCATCCGGATATTTCTCAGAGTTTCCCGTATATCCCTCGTGGCATGGATGACTTCAGCGGCATAAACATAATCATAGTATTCTGGAGCAAATCCTTGAGAAATGGGGTCTTCCTCGATGTTCAACTTCTTGAATTTCATTGATTTGGCATACTTTTCGAACTTTTTCTGCGCCGCAGGGAAAAATGCAGCGGAGATATCTGTGTAGGCCAGGTCAATTTTGTGGCCCACTGCCCACTGGCCCACTTGGACCCAGGGTCCAGTGGCCAGGGCCAAAGTGGGCCAATGAAAGTGGTCCAGTGGGCCAGGGTCCAAGTGGCCATGAGTGAGGGTCCAGTGGGCCAGGGTCCAAGTGGCCAATGAAAGCGGAGGCCAGTGGGCCAGGGTCCAAGTGGCCAATGGAAGTGAGAGTGGGCCAGGGTCCAAGTGGGCCATTTGAGGGTCCAGTGGCCAGGGTCCCAAGTGGGCCAATGAAAGTGGGGGTCCAGTGGGCCAGGGTCCAAGTGGGCCATTGCCAGTGGGCCAGGGTCCAAGTGGGCCAATGAAAGTGGAGGGTCCAGTGGGCCATTGAATGTGAGGGTCCAGTGGGCCAGCGTCCAAGTGGGCCAATGAAAGTGGAGGGTCCAGTGGGCCAGGGTCCAAGTGGGCCCAGTGGGCCAGGGTCCAAGTGGGCCAATGAAAGTGGAGGGTCCAGTGGGCCAGGGTCCAAGTGGGCCAGGCCAGTGGCCAGGGGTGCCACCAGTGGGCCAGGGTCCAAGTGGGCCAATGAATGTGGAGGTCCGGTGGGCCAGGGTAAATTATAATAAATGGAGTTTAAGTTATGCCTTGATTCAGTAAACAAGGATTAACTTTAACCTTCTATACCGATTCTATCTTCCCTAACAAACGCGTTTTGTTAATCGTGAAGAAATTATATTTTATCACAATCGGGTGTTTACCAATAGCGATTGGTTTTTTGTATACCAATGCCAATTGAATCACAGAAATAAGTTGAACGCATAACGTTAGAAATAGCCGTATGATGCAGAAGAAATTCTTTTATGGTACACGAATTGAGTAATTACAGCGAAACACAAATGCAAAACATTTCTGTCATTATTATAGCACAGTCATCGATGAAACATTTTTATTGATAGCTTCTATACAAACAGACGCGTCTGTTGATAGTTAATTTTAGCAAAGTCCTAAATTACTACAGACGGAGAGTAACAAACAACAATAAATACCTTATCCAAATTTCTGAACACCATTTTTGTACCAATACCAATTATCCACTTTTTGTTTACACTGAATTTTTAACAAACAGACGCGTCTGTTAACAATACTAACAATACTAAACTACAAGTAGATATTTTGGTAGACATTGTCTTAATTGACATTTGGAAAAGGATATAATGCTAACTGGTATATGACTAGGTAGTTAATCATCAAATATGACAGAGAACATTCGCGAATGTAAGTATTTATGAAGATGACGCGGTACAATATTAAAGCCCATTCCTAAGAAAGTCTTGATAGCACAGTAGTTTTTCTGCTGTTGAGATTTTCAGTCTTGCACGGCGGCATCGAATGACGGATCCAGCAGTAGAGAAAAGTCTTTCAACTGAAGCCGAGGTAGCTGGCATTGATAAATACTTTTTTGCAAGTGTTGTTAAGGTAGGCAATCTGTCAGCATTTTGCTTCCAAAACGTTAGTGGATTGTCAGTCGGAAGCAGTGATTTGGATACATTGAGGTAAAGGTCTACTTCGTCAATCTCAGCGTCAGATTTTGAAGATGTTTCTGTGTCGTCATCTATCATTGCCCACATTGATCGTTGTTTTTTTGCTGGGGGTTGATTAGAAGATGTTTCTGGCAACGATGAACTTTGGGATTGACGATTGTTGTCTGCCGATGAAGGAAGAGGCGTTATGTCAATTATATCTGGATACAACTTTCGCTCGTTTTCTACGTGCTGCTTCAATATCTCAATTACTTCTTCCTTTGAGAACATTCCATTTCTTAATCCTGGATCCTTGGCTTTTTCTACATATGAATATCGTAACATAAAAACGTGTTCATAAACAAAAGTTTGCATTTATAACACTCGCGAGTGTTTATAAAGTATTACCGAAAGGAAGGGTCTTCATCCTTGGATCCAACAATGTTGCCATGATGTATGCCGGGTCATGAAAAATGTCAACAGTCACTATTCGTCTTTCCTTTCCATCCTTGTTGCAAGCCTTCTGTCCACGACTTTTGTCTAGGCTAAACCTTTCAATCATGCACCTTTTGAGCTCGTCTTTAAAGTCTGCCAGCTCCGTTGAATGTTCAAGCATATCATTGATTTTGATTTCTTGAAGCACTATAGAAAAACCGAATTAAAATCATTTCATTAATCATTAATAACATTGACTATTTTCAATTTACACACATTATATTGTAAATATTAACAAACGGTTGACCTTGTAATGCGTTCAAAAAGGACATAAGTACTAAAGATGAGGTCACTTTGTCAGCTTGCCAATCATTTGTCAGGCTTGCAAATGGTTCAAGTAGATCCACAACTATTTCAGCAGCTGCCAGTTCGTCATCGGTTATAGATGCTGGGATCTTTTTACCCGTTCGTGCTTGTTTTCTGGCATCTTTCATAACGTCGTTACATATCACAGCAAGTTGTTTCTAAAATATGTAAAACGTTTGCTCAGAGTAAATTTGTGTTCACATTCGCGAATGTGCAATAGGAGGAAAGTTGCAATTACCTTGGATTTTCCTTTGCCAGGTCTACAAAATCGCTTTAGGCAATAGTACAACGAATTCCACCTGGTATCTATCGGTTTGACTAGAGCCAGGGCAGACAATTCTTGAAATATGTCGTTGAATTTTGATGATTTGTGGAACCAGGTAACGATAGAATTAAATTTCTTCGACAGATCACAAATGAATTTGCCCTTCATGGCATCCTTGATACCAAGCTGCAGCAAATGTGCAAGGCATGAATTCCTGATGATATTCTGAGAGCCTTTATGGCATTCTGGTACGATTGCAATAGCTTCTAGGAGAGCTGCTTCGATACTTGGGTCATAGGCCAGGTCCATTTCAAAATTAATTTCCGTCTCCAATGTCTCCTCCCACTGCGATTCTTCCTCACCGGCGTCTTCGGTTGATTTGTTAGCCAGTTGGACAGCTTCAATAATAACTTTATCTTGTGTTGCAGCGATGTCGTCATCATTGTATTGAAGCTTGAACGCGTTCAGAATGGCGGAAGCGTTGTCTGCTGTTACTGTGGCAAACTAACATTCGCGAATGTTCAAACCATAACATAACTTAGTTAACATAGGTACTCACGCTTGAAGTATACTTCATACTACATGAATGTTGTTAAACTAACGTGATGCAATGGCAATTGAAACTCCGTGACTAGTAGATCGTCAAGTTTTTTTCTGATGCTCTTGGCATCATGGGGCCCTTCAAAATGCCGAAATCCAACAAGAATCTGCTTAACCTCCCACTTCCAAATGTACCTTATCTGAATACCGATTACTGAGATGTTTTGTCGGGATGTCCACATATCAAGAAGTAAGTGAGCTGACCCAGCTTTAATGTCACGTACACATTCGCGAATGTGATCGATTACCTAATAAGCATTTTATTCAGTAAACATGTCACACACCCAATAAAGAATCAAACATATATACTACAGTACTTACTGTATTAAATTTTTCGTCCAAAAGCCTGCCCAATGTGCGCCGTGATGGGCAAGTCAATCTGGAGTCGATTATGCCAATGAGTGTTCGAAAGCCTTGGGAGTCGGTAAAGCTAAGGGGTAAACCCTCTAACGTAATCATATCCAGAACGCCTTTTTGAAATTCTTTCATCTTGGCACTTTTTGAATCGTAGGGTTTCAAATGCGTGTTTTTACTACTGCTGACAATTTTTCCTATTACAGAAGTGGCAATAGTTTCTTGCGATTTGTCACCGCGTCTACTACTACTACAGTCTTGGGGATCCTGGTAAACACATTTGAGTCGTGGTCGTCAGGATGAAGACACTATAAAACCATTCGCGAATGGTAATTACTATAACTGTTTGAAAAATACAAACCATGCCGTTAACAATAAATCTTCTGGCGTTACCTCAAGATGTCTTTTGAATGCGTGACTTGATTTTCCTTTGATAATTCCATCGCAGACTGTCTGCTTTAATTTTTTTCCCTTCAGACGGCTTGTTTTTGGTTCTTCTGAGTTCCTTTTCTTGCAAATAATACATTTAAGTGTGTATATGGTCCTGAGTCTGCCGGTTATTTTCTCCATAACTTGATGCTGGCATACAATTTCGAAATATTCCTTGAGTCTGTTAACCCAGTCAGGCAACCTAATCGAATCTTCTTCCTCTGCAGAGTCATCATCGTCGTCATTATCTCCCCCGTCAGTGACATCGTTTCCGGTGCTTTGATTTGTGAAAGCACTTACGTTAGTTTGAATGGTTTGAGTGCTTGTATTTGGTGCCTGAGAGCATGATGATTCCGTTGTTTCACTGATGTCACTTAAATTACTTTCCGCCTCACTACTCATGTTTTTAGAAACGATAAAACTGTCAACAGTTAATAAATAACAGGCGCGCCTGTTTGTTAGCAATTAAACCACTCATATAGGAGTAGAAAACCTAGTAACAGATTTAATTTCACTTAAAACTGGATGTTTATATTGGATCAGTTTCATCAGTTAGATAAACCACAGTTTTTTGATGAAACGCACGCACGAAGTGCAGGATGAGGTAAACCAAACCAATCCTCCTTTACAGAAACGTACGAAAAGAATTGGCTAAGCGGAACTGAGCTCTATCAAGCCAACCTCATCCATTTTGCCCTTCCTTTGAAATGTATAAATACGAATACTCAGATAGAAAATAAAAAAGCAAATCGAGCTTTTTTGCTGGCATTAACTGCCGCGGCAGTTGATTTTCTTTCGCTTTAGCATATTGTGACCCTTTCTTCTACGCCACAACAACTGTAAGCACCATCATCCGATGAATTGTTTTGGATACATGAATAACCAATGCTTCATTCATAAAGCATAAACCACTTATAATAAGGTGTAATACGCACATTACACACTATTTCATTCATTCTCCCAGTGTGTATGAAATCACTACAATGAATGATCTATTTGCATGTGCATAAGCATATATCCAACAAAAATATGAATGTGAGCGGAACGTTTTCCTTTAGCCTCTTCCTTATGTATATTGTGTTTGTATTTTACGTTACGTACAAGTCATCTTTTTCTCAATCGTCACCTTCAGGATCCCTCAGTTTGTTTGTACATTGTACGGTAGTGCAACTGTGTGATGCGAGAATTTACTGTTCATTCTGCATACTATTGTGAGCAGTAAAACGAGATTGTTAACTGAAAATAGTTGTAATTACCACTGCAGTGTTTTCAGTTAAGGCAACTACAATAAACGATATTATTCAGAATTCCGACTTCCTGTGCTAACTTGTAAAGTCAGTAGTTCGAGTTTACCAATCGCGACTGGTTTTATTGCTTAATCATCTTACTCCTGGACTTGGAGTTTATCACGACTGGTTTTTCGTTCAGTCATCTCATTCTTTGACTTCTAGTTTACCAATCGCGATTGGTTTGGTTGGTAACGATGAAAAAGCAAAAAGCAAGGTAAAAATACTTCGCAAATCTTTTAGTATTAACAGTTCCAATAAGTGTGTCTTTAATTTAAACATTGATTCGATTTCTATTATACACCTTCCCGTTATCAAAGGGAATACTTTGCCAACTCCTCAAAAGCGAGAACTTTGTTTGGAGTCGCCGAGAGCAGGCCTCAAGACGGCGACGGAGGCTTACTAAGGAAAACTCGACTCAACAACTACAATTTGCTGTCACCCCTTCCAGATGGCTACTCAGAGAAAGTAACGGAGTCAGCAAATGATGTTTATACAAATCTGCCTCTTCCCATTCCAGACCAGATGATATTCAATATGCAAGGTGTAGTTTTGCAAACAGAGTTCAATTCCGGTTTCGACATGAAGAAGTTTCTTAAAGAAGGAAGGGGAACTAAGTGTTGTAGGAGTTGACTTTGAATTTCATAATGCCCAAACCTACGATGGTAATCAATAAACATCAAAGTTGCTAACGAACAGCCGCGGCTGTTAACAATAAAATGTTAATTATTTTTTTCATCTAGGTTTTCTTTGTGTTGGATCACTCGCGAGTGATACGAAATGCTGCGTTGTCGATTTGTTGAACAACAACCGCTTACATGCCCAAAAATGGATGACTGACATTTTGCAGAGCTCAAACATTTTAAAAGTGTTTTGTGGATGTGACAACGACGTCATTCGACTTAAAAGAGATTGGTCGTGCTTTTCGGGCAGTGGTGGACATTCAGGATCTCTTTTCTGTTTGGAGGACAAAATTGTTTGATGACTGCTTCAGCGTCTGCAAGCCTGCTGTTGTAAAATTGTTGAAGAAAGCCGGAAAGACGACTAATGACCAGAACGTTAATGAATATTTGATGAGCCTACAAAAACCTGGATTAGCATTCTTAATGGAAGTTTTCTCGCCTTCTACAGCAGCCATGGGAATAAAGTGTCCAGAGGCGACCTATGCAGATTGGCGAAAGCGACCAATTCATCGTGATCTTGTGAAGTATGCTGCTCTAGACAGCTTCGCGTGCTTGGATATCTTTTACAAATTGCTACCTAAGGTTACTAGTCTTGCAGCATTAGTAATTAGTAAAATTTTTTCAATTTTTTTAACAGTCGCGACTGTTGCATGTTTTTCTAAGTCGCCACTGCTGCATGTTTTTCTAACAGTCGCGACTGTTGATAACCAAACTAACAAAAAGATTTGTATTTTTAAGGTGTCTGGCGTGGTTTAAGAGAAGCAATGTTAATGTCATTGCCAAAACTTATGAACTTTGGGACAACAGCAGATCACAGTTCAAAATTCAAGCCGATAACCTGGATTGATTCAAAGTTGGTGGACTGGCGTGAATACTTAGCGAAAAATTTGGACAAGACGCCACAGCAAATAGTTTCTGACGAGTCTGTCAGAATTATTAGTTCCATTCTTAATCACACTCCATCAAAGTGCTCTGAAGTCGCGTTCTTGCAAGACCTTATTAACAGGCAAGGGATCGGTGATAACGGAGAAGCTGCAGCTAAACTATTAATAGCGTATTTGGAGATAGACGGGCTTCAGCTGAACCGAATGCGTACTATTATCTGTCATAATTGCAATAGGATTGGTCATACTGTAAGTGTAAGCATGTCAAAAATTTAAATTGAATATGCAGATTTTAAAAACATGCATGTTGTCTCCCACAGGCAAAATTCTGCTTCTTTGAGAAGAGTGCGATTGCAAGACGTGAATTCATGCTACGACCGAAAATGCTGCTAGACAGGTAGCCCAGCAGCAAAGAAGACGCATAAACTACTGCAAGAAACGCAATTTGGATCCTCTTACAGCTATACTTCCCTGGGAAATGGAATCCAATAGAA
>LJIJ01001998.1:0-32739 GCA_001718145.1 Orchesella cincta
TTGTCACCTTTCTCAACTGTTTGGGTGAGAACTCATCCACAAAGCTCATGAAACCGAGTTGATTTCTTCGAGTGGATTCAAAGGTGACTAGCAGATCAAATGCAAAAAAGCAACCAACTATACACAAAGCATGCCAGACGAAATAGTTGCCCACCAGAACCAAAACTGGGTAAATGAAAGTTCCTCCAGGAAACTCCCACTGTTGATCATATTGAAGAAATTGAAAGACATTTGTTGGGGAGGATTGAATGATTATTGACAAGCCACTCATTAGAAGAGGCATACACCTTGTTGCGATGACAAAGGCCCGATTAATCAATGTCACAAATTGTGCCTTGAAATCTTCTGAAACCGACCTGCCATCTAATTGCATATAAATATAGATTTAAAAGTAGCATTTAATATTGAATTCAGCAATAGTTTATAGCAATAATAATTGAAATTTGGACGGTTGTTACTACCTTTCTTCATTTCCATTTGTAGGTCAACCAGACCATTCAGCGTTGATAAGATTGTATATGCTTTTCCATTTAAAATCCAGCACATATATCCAGTTGCTATGAGAAGCGATGCTGTCAGTAGCGTTGGGGATTTTTGTGCCCAAGAAATTTCTCTTTGGCTGATCAAACAACTGTATAGCAAAATAGCACCTGCTGTACAATTAAATAGGTAAATCGCAACACGAACTATTTGAGATGATTTGCGATTTGAAATCTTATATTTCCCCGTTTTACATCCAATTCAAACGGAATGATGTGAAGTGAATCGTACTGAATACATTGATCCAGTCCAGAAATCAAAGATCTTTTCTTTAACATGTTTAGAGTAGTTGGATGTGATTGCTAAACGGATGGATATCTAATAATTATTTATTTTCTTCAACCGGCCTTCGCAGAAATTTCTTTGTTTTCATCAGTGTTGAAACTTCCCAGTTAAATATGTAAGACAACGGACGCTCTTAAATTTGTTAAAAAAGTGAAACAGTAGATAAAACCGTAATAATTGTCACATAAGTATTTATACAGCAGTCAATTTGGTTAACAGTTTGATTGTTGTTAAGATTAACATGGACATTTTCAGATGAAAACAAATTCCCGACGTTTTTTGTCTCTGAGCTTCCCTACAATCAAAAAAGTTATTTTCTGATTCCAGATTCGTAATCTACGCATAAAAATAGGTTATCCTGCAAATTTGCAGCCAAATCGGCGACAAAAAGTTTGTGCCACGAAGACGACTTGTTTAAGTGCCTGCTGCTTTATCGAGAGAAAAAATATATACCCACTGGGCAGAAACGAAAGTGAGAAAGACCACAAAATTAAAACTCACATTAACTGAAAGTTCAACAAATTATTGTCATTTATTACCACAAAGAATGCTCTTAAAATTCGAAAAATAGCGAGCATTTCTGACTTACATTAGTTTGGTTAGACTTGTCCCTAAAGTTATTGCATGTCAGTCTAAAGCCAGACTGTCAACTATGTTTCAATTTGTGCGGATAAGAACTTCTCGTGTCATGCTTTTCATTAAAATGGAGAAGGACAATAAGGCAATCAAGTTAATATGTTTTCCTGTAAGTTTTATTTAGTGACACCTGGCTTAATGTATGGATATTATCAGACATTTAAATACACACCTGTATAAATGAAATGGAAATACTTTATTTGGCCTTTTGTTTCTGTCAAAATTCCAGCTATTTGATTTGAAAAACATTTTTGCTTTTAGCCACGTGTTTCTGATTACTCAAATTCCCGTTGCTTCAATATTGTATTAATTTTCCTGTTGACAGCATAGATTGACAGCGTAGGTTGATTAACTTTTTAGTTGTAAAGTGTCTACTAACATAAATTATTATTATGTCTGTTGAAATATGTTCTTTGTCAATACACTGCTCCAAAATTCATCTGCTGCAAGCATTCGATAAAATCATCCTGGTTGTATTTAATTACAAAATTTAGGCTTGTAATATTAATTACACACAATTTGGCTTGAAATACTAATTAAATAAATATTTAATTAATATTATATGTTTTTTGAAATTCGTTAAATTGCCACCAAAATTTAATATCAACGTTTTTCACAAAAAGTTTGAAAAAAGGAGTTTGCCTTCATTTACGGCTTTGTTTGCTTTATTTAAAAAAAATTGTGACTATTTGTGTAAAACTTATCTTACATATTTTTCTGTACTTTAAATCGAATTCTTAAACACAATGAAAGGTCCCTCATTTGGTTTTCGAATGTCTACACTTTCCTTTAAAAACGTGGTAACAGTTTCGAATTTAATTATGAACAGATCTGGGTAACACTATTTAGTCTGATCGACAGGCATTTGGTATGAACACGAGCCGGTAAGGCCCAATAAATGCCGATGCTAATGACCGTAAGGTCCTGAATTAAATAAGGGAAACTCCAAGACTGAGTTGTAGTTTAGTTAACTCACATCTCGGACCCAGAACAAGACTGCTTTATTTCTCGTCGTGAATTATCATTCCAACTCATTCATCATCATTATCATCATCATACTATTTGTCATCATCATACATGCATAATATTGGCATTGACACGAGTGTGCATTTCATGCACATTCCATTTGCCATCATCTTTTTATCATCATCTTTGCTCATTTATATATATATGTACCTAACAATTTACTGATCTGCTCCATAAATAATGCAGTCGGTTGATAGTCCGTCCCACATTTAAGAGTTAGACTAGAGCTGAAGCATTTATTTTTGTTTCCTTGTGACGTTATAAGTTAGTCATGAACTAAATGTCCACAATAAATTTCTTATCAACGTTTATTAAATGTGAAATGCGGGTTCTATATCAGATTCAACCGTAAAATGTGCGACAAGTAAAAAAGCTAGATAGCTTGTAAACCGCTGTTTACTATAACAAACCCTTATCCTAAGGTTCAAATCGTGGACAGTAAAACGACAAGGTGCGATAAGAATATTAATTACAATTAGTATATTTTTCTTCTTCTCCTGCGACTTCTTTAGTCAACATTCTTTGGCCAATGGAATAAGTGACAGTTTGATTTATTTTGTATTTTAAAGCTACATAATTCTCTAGTGGAATTGCTGGAGCGGGACTTTAGTATTTATAATATTTATTAAGGCCCTATATATGTTATGAAAAGTTATCTAAAGACTTTAAATTTTTAACAAGTTAATGTAATTGATGTAATTTATTAAATTGTTTTTACTGGATACCAGCCATAAATCCTACTGCTGATCACAGACCTGAAACAATTAAGTTTTTATGATAAAATTAAACATGAAATATTATTAAATTAAAATATGGTGTGCTTAAACAAAGCAAGACAACCCGTACTAGCAAGTAATTACTTTGACAAGCCACTTAGCAATAAAACCGTAGATTTTAAATTAAAATGTAGCTTAATATTAAAAACAAACCAAAGCAATTTAATGAGTTCATCTAACCCTTCGTTTGGCCAGCTCATTTAAACTCTACTTTTCAACAACAAGCAGTTTATTCAAAATTAAGCACAACATAATGTATGGTATCCGTATTAAGGGTTTTATGCTGTCTTCTAATTAGTATTCAACTGGTGCTATCTGTAACATGGGTAATATGCAACCATTACCATTTCAAACATCTACCGGCTGTTTCCTTAGCGTAGTGTCATCAAATTCTACTAACAGAGCAGAGTTTCGTCTACCAAGTGAAACAGAAAACTCCTCAATACTATCATACACTCACTACTTACTAGACAAATTCATTTTGGTTTCGAAGAATTTCAGGAATATGCCGATGATAACGAGACATTAACAATGACAAGGGATATTTGCGATTTCTGCTGAGATACCGAAACAGCTGCATAGTAATCATTTTGCTAACACAATCATTTGAAGACTCAATTACAGCCATCCACAAATCTGGATATGGAACTTCAACTTACTCAGTTTTCTTCATTTGGGCTCAAGATGTTTCAAATGAAAATGAAATTCGGAATGGATTTCTTCACCATCTGTTTGATGCAAGTCCATTTTATGCAGATGTTGTACTATTTTCGGTACAAAGAGATACATCAATATTATGCTATTTCTGTCCGAACGAAAATGAAAAGTTTTTAAAGATTGGAAACAATTCCCTGTCAGAAATTCGTCGTTCTAGCAAAATGCTAAATGGAAATGGATACGGTTCTCCAGCTTATGTTGGAGACAGCAGAGGAGGTGTTTAAACTTTCCACAAATAACACGCCATCGAAAGTGGAGCTTAGGGGAAAATGTCAACTGTACCAATCCTCACCTTTGGACTATGTCCCATCTTCAAAATTTTCTTAACGTCACAATCCTTGTCAATCGCCATAACATTCCACATTCTGACTGGATACTAACTATAAGGCTGGGAGATAACCGAATTCTTCGAGTTTCCAAAGAAGCCCTGACTTCTAAACCGTTTGAAGTTCATTTTCTGGAGGAACCAATAAGATTGCTAATATGTTTACCATATAAAGAAATGCTAGGATTCGATTTTAAAATACTTTCTTTATACGATACCAGTACAATTTTGCTAATATGTTTTACTCTTGTATGTTATTCTTATTTTTATAAAAATGTTTGTCGAGGATTCGACTTGATATGGACATTTTTGGAAGGTCCCTCCAATACTTTCATCAAAAAAACCAAATATCCATATTTCTTACTGCTGCAACCATGTTTTGCTTAATTTGTCAAAGTTATTTTTCCGCCGATTCTATCAAAATTCTGGAGTTTCCAGTCTTGATACAGTTAATTTCTAATGGGTTCAGGGTATGGGTTGATCAAATACAACTTTACAGAAATCTACTTGGTTCAATGTCAAATTTTACGAAAATTCAAATAAGTGATTTTCTCGGAATGCCCCTTTTTGACGCATTGTATGAAGGAAATGGAACCCAGTCTATTTTACATCACAAGGACGATTCTGTCAGCATGTTTGAGACTGCTGTCAATCATAAGCTGTTGATCACGAGCCTTTCTAGCCCAACATTACATTATGCTGTGGGAACTAGGGTAGTTAGGATTTTAGATAACTATATGTGTAGACTTTACTATGTGCAATTTAGAGACGATATGAATTCTGTAATTTATACTCGTATTGCAGTTCTTGTACGATCGTATTTGTCACCCAAAGCGGTAAAATTGTTTGTGGCCTTAGCTGAAGCTGGAGATTTCGTTAGGATGACACGCTTAAGAAATACTGCGAGTATAAGATCATCAAGTCATTTTAAAATCGCAGATTCCGGTGAATTTGCTGAGCGACTGCGTTAGACCTAAAATCACCGGTCGGAATATGCTGTTGGTGTCATTGTGTCTTCTGTTGTATTTTGTTAGGAATTGTAGTATTTTTTCTTATGAAAGAAGGTTGAAGTTTTTGTTAATTTTTTAAAAGTAAAGGGAAAATACCTCTGGAATAAGTGTAACTTATTTCGGAACGAGTCTGATTTTATGAAACCAACTTAAAAAGGATAAGTGTCCAACCAGCGATATTAGATATAAACGACGCCTAAATTATGAGGTAAATTTTAACCATAATAACACAATTGACAATCAAAAAACTTGTGATTAACCAAACAACTTGATTAGTCAGAGCATTAGCTTGACTACTCAACCTTTTGTTTGTTTAATGTCCTGATAAAATGCTTTACCCGTAGTTTTAACAAATGGTCTGCAAAAAAATTTAACATTGGAATAAACAAATTTTTTTCCAGTAATCAGTAATCGGATTTAACTTTTCTAGTAACTGATTTTCTGAACAATTTTTGGTCGATTTACCACAAATTAAGTCATTTGGTAAAATTAACGTGTGCATTATTTTAGAAGCTACACAAGTGATTTTTTTACAATTTCATTTCCTATTAAAAATGGTATGAAACATTTTACGTAAACATAGAGTTCATGGTCTAAATATTATAAGCATCCATGTTTTTGTAGCTCATTGCATGAAATTAATACAATTTTGTAGGATATGTTGCAGCTTAAATTTCGTCAGTGCCACGTTTTAATACAATTACAATGTGCATTTTCTCTAATAAATTAAATTGTATGCTCATTAAAACTTGGTGTTGGAAGATTAATTACCTAAAGAAATGCTTTAACTTAATTCTTTTTGCGTTAAATAAGCAAAAATAATTATTTCCACTTGGGCAATTGAATTCTGAAATGAACAAAAATATGCCTGTTGAAAAAGATTTTCGTATATTGCAAATTGTCTTATTACGTGATGCCATAGGAAATTTGTATTAAATACTGCGTTTGCACGCCATATTCACTTCGACTGCACGTAGACAAGCAGAAACTTGATCATGAAATGTTCAAAGGTTCGCCTTCATGCCGAAGATTCTGGTTTTAGCTGAAAGTTACGCCTTTTATGTAAGTCCATCCAATTTATTGGATAGCTAATGCTTGGTATCTTGTCGCCACTAAATAGATTTTAAACAAAATTTAATAGCTGTGAAGAAATTAAAGATTTGACGAATTTTATGTAATATATAACCGATAGTTGGTAAAATTGGGCGTGTCACTCGAGCGCAAACCAGGGAACTTACGCTAATACCAAAATCAATTAAGATAATGTATTATATTTCTATACCAAGCAAAAATGAGCTTCAGGTAGCTCAGCGTTTATATCAAGCCTTCAGTTCTTTAAAGCGTTGTCCGCACTTGTATTTCAAAGCCGTTGAAATAGGTCTATGTAGGGCTTCGTTTGGATTTACATTCTATTTTAAATATGGTGAATGTACTCGTATTCTTCTTTTTTTCATTTCTACGACGTATTTTGAAGTATTCTGCGAATATCGTCTCGAAGAGGCACTCCTCCCTTCTGAAAATTTTGTTGAAGTTCCGAATTCCCGAAATATACTCAAACTTGAGACAACAGAGATGGAAACAAACCAGAGATTTCGCAGTAGAAAACTTAGCTGAGCTCATTTCTAAGTTTCCAACTTGCGTAAACCAGGTAATAAACTATAATGGGATAAATATAGGCCATTTTACCACTCCATTGTGCTCTCACGATATGACGTAGTTTTAGTAAAATACAAACTTAAAAAAGGGTGGCGGTCAAACCAAACCAAGATGGTTGTACACGTATTGGAAACGTCTCCTTACTTTCGAACAAGTTTCGAAAATTCTTACCAACCACACAAACGAATTGCCATGGTGCAGACGGCATGAAATTCGAGACAACATTGAATGTTTCGATATTCCATTGGTCGACAACAGTCCGAAAACAAAAGGATGGTCTTGTGAAACTCATTGGTATTTGTTTCCTCCAAGTCCTTTTGAAGATCAGTTGTTCTATGAAAGTTCCGTAGCCCCACTAAAATTGCTGATTCCTGGAAGCTACAAAAAATTCTGGAGCCATGCTTATCAGCGGCTTACCAACGAAAATAGCACAGCATCGTGGACGTTTGGTCTCCTAAAATCGAGGCCAATTTATGACATCATCATTACAAAAATGGAGCAGCCTGATTTCATCACCATGAAAGCGTGGACAACCACTTTGGCAGTTGGTCATCAAAATTTCATTTATGAGTACACAACCATTTCACGTGAAGAATTTACCTTTGAATTGGAAAAGGTTGGAGGAAAAAACTACTTGAACCAGTGGCTTACAGGTTAACGAATGCGATTTTCTTTGTCGCCATTGCAAACCTTTCATGGTTTTCCAACCTCTCAACATTGGTTCCATAGTATCAGAAAAGAGCTTAGAAATACTATAAGAAAATTTCATTCAAATACCGATTTCATACACTGACGATCATACCCGCCGTGGGTTACAAGAAGCCATACTTTCTCAGGACGCCGTGGATTTGGTGGATGTTAGTCCATACCATTTTTCTCTCGAGTTTGGGGAAAACCAGAGGAAATTTTGGATTGATTTGGAGCAAACTCGATTTAACGTAGAGATGAGGCTTATGATGCAAACAATTGTTTGGAAATGGCTCATTCGGAACTTGGAACCACTGGAGTGCAAAAAACGTTTATTCCTATTGGCATGGAGATGTTTCCCACGAGACTACGCTTGGATCCTCCGTTTTTGCAGCTTTCATGAGTGGAAAGGCGGACCACGCCCACTTTGAATTTCATTCGCTCAGTTAAAATTTGTTGGTTGTGGAATTTCCGAGAAGGATGGACTTGCTTATGGACAGCTCTATTCAATTTACGATCACTGGACCTGGATTTGCATTGCAGTTTCCACGGTAACCATGGCTGCTTTCTTTTACTCACATATGAATTTTGTATCTTACAATCAGAAACGGGAAATATCAATCAAAGCCTTTTGGAGCAGAGATTTCCTGCTTGAAATTATCCTAATGGGGAAAACTCTACTAGAACAAGGAGATCCAATTGCCAGCAAGTATCTAAAATTTCGCAATTTGAGATGGGCAGTCGGTCTGTTCTTGTTGATGACACTGGTACTTAGCAACGCCTATAAAAACAAAAATATCACAAAAATCACCTTACCTCGTGTGCCTATTCCGGTTGATTCGTTTGAGAAGCTAATTCGCTACAATTTTACGACATACACAAAAGTAGTTTTCCGTGCGGGGTTTCGAGATGCCAGGCGTATGGATTTTGCTAAACTGTTACCCACTGCAAAGGCCCTCGGGTATGATTTATTTAAGTGGAAGAAAATATATCCACATGGGGCTCCTGCACTTCCCAGTCAGGTTTTTTTATTTGCTGCTGGAGAAACACAGTCATCTTCAGTTTTTCACTGATTTAATCAACCTAACAGAGTCCACGAAACATATTCTAATCACACAAAGCTACACCCACACTGGTTTTCAATATTGTTGAATGGAACGCCAACAAATCATGAGATTTTAGAGGGATGCAATGAAACAGCTCTATTTCTACAGGATGTTGATGCTCACCAAGCGTTTTATCAGTTGCGTAGAAATCTCACGATTAAAGATAGAGTTTATTTAAGCAAAAGCTCAATGTTTCGCCTCACGTATAAAATTGCATTTGGTGGCTGGCTTAGCCCAATTATATGGGCAAGAATGAAGGGCCTGGATTGCCAGCGGAACTTGGAACTGGTGGACGAAAATGATCGTTGATTTCATGACTCAAATACGGGGAGGAAATCTGGAAGTCGTAGAACAGGATCAAGGTCTGGCAAGTCAAATTTGAAGGGAAATATATCAGTAATATTTGTCGTACTCGCTGTGGCGCTTGTGATTTGCACTGTTGTATTTCTGGCAGAAATTAGAGAATTTATTAAGAAAAATCTGAAGGCTATATATGTAAGCTTGAAAAAAAAATCATTTTTGTTGTTGAGCAACTTTTCAGAAACAAATCAAACTAAACAAAATCACAAGTAGCTTGAGTAAGAATTATTTATTATAAATAACTTATTTAAAATAAGTATATCAGTCTTTACTTACAGTAATTCAATATACGTTTGTGAAAAAATAACATGAATGAATTTTAAAAGATTGTTTAACAGTGTGTGCGTGTAATGTTACTACTAGTTTTAGCTGCCTTTATGACAGATTTCAATATTTTAATTGTGTATAATTTTGCATTTACTTTTGTCGATTTTTAAACACTAATTGGTATTATTATTGTTATTAAGGACTTTTATGCAGACTTTCAATGAATCACATATATCACATGATACAGGAAATCCATATGGTCGAAGAAGTAAAAAATAATTAAAGTACAGACACAAATCAGAGAATATCTTAGATGTTGCCTATGCTCCAGTCCACACCCACTGCTTAATGAGCTAGCTGACTTTGGTGCATATCCCCAACATCATTTTTCATTATATCACACATACATTATGTTAAAAGATCATACTCGTCATTTTGGATTAACAGAGATTTCCAGTTACAAATAATGCTGATTCTAACAAAATATTTGAATAGAAAATATTACAGACAATTGGATTGTCGGATTCGCTTTTAGTCTACGTAACAATGAATAAACCCGACAATCCGAGATGTGGCGATGTACATTTAGCGGATGTAATTTGCGGCTTAAAAACGTGTCATAAGTGAAATCCTCAATGGACTAGCTTTGAATGATACATCACACCTAAGTGTGTCATTTGAAAGTGCATGACATTTGACCCTGTTCGAAACCTCTGATTTGAATTTGCAATGCATATTCATCCTCAGCACAGCAATACCTTTCGAATGATATATCATAAGCTTTAATGGTCATTTGAACATTATTCGTGACCTTTGACCCTGTTCGAAACCTCGATTTGAATTTCAATGCATATTCATCATCAGTAAAGCAATACCTTAATCTGTTAAATGGTATAGAGTAGGATTACGGTAATTCCAGTACGTATTATATTTAATGGTTTATAAAAAGTATAATTGCATATAATATGTAGTCGGAAAGGTGATTGTCTGTATTTACATTATTACGTATCGTATGATTTTTTTCCAACAAAAATTGTTCATAACCTGGTAAATGCTTAATATGTAAAGCCATATCTACATTTTATGCTTGAGTCAGAGATTGTCGTGAGTACTAGAACACGTGAGATTAAAGGTCACTCAAGAAGTCTATGTTGAAACCGTTTACACATAGGTTACTTCAGTAACTAGACAGAAACCCGCTTCACTGTGTTTTTCAGTGAAATGAGATTCCCCCATTTTACTTTCAACTTATTACTATCGTCATTTTAGCAAGGGTCTTGTCTGATCAAGTATCCAAATTAAGTGTAGATAAGCTTTTAGAATTACAACACAAGGTACCAAAGCAATAAAATCAATATATCCGTATGTTCAGACTGTTTCTAAAAGTATTGATAGAACCCAAAACTATGCTTAGTTCCTTCTACCTACGACAAGGAAGGTATTGAAATGAAAATGAAAGAAAGCATCATGACTGCTGTCAACACATAGCCAAAGGTCAACTGAAGAATGAGAAACAGTTTTTCTTGGAGCATGAGCTAATTACACATGCATGCACTTTATAATATGCAATATTTCAACCCGAGTCTGCTTGTACAGCTGAGACAAACACTGTAGGCAGATGATTTTCTATATTAAAAGTCCTGTAATTGAACAATGACATTAATTAACTCAAGAGGTCATGTATGATTTCAGGTTCCACTTAAGCAGTTATTGCGTCAATTGATTCCCTTGATTGTTCTAAAATAAGATATGCCCAATCAAGGGAAACTCATATAATGTAATAAAAATAATAATGTGTAATGGATAAATTGAAAGTTGCTTTTTAAATTTAATATGCCTATGTAACATCGGTTAACTGAAATACTTGTTTAAAATAAATTGAATTAAAATTGGCATTTATTATTCAGGAATGTTTGATACAGGCATTATTGTCCTGTAACAGCAATAAAATATAAAGTCTTCTATGGGATTGAATTTTACAATGTTTTCCACAATTTGTTGGATGGGGAAAACATGTAAATCATTAGGCAAAAGTATTGTCAATCCTGGACATTGGTGCTTACGAATATATGTGACATGCATTTTTTTCATATATATTTTGCACAAACTACCAGAACTCATTAACTATTCATATTCAATCCCAAAAAACCGTGCATACCTCTTCAAGTTAATAAAAGTCTTAATGCTTCGATATAACAAATTTCAAACTTGGTCAACTAACTTCAGAATATATCCAATATGACATGACATTTTGGTGCCAGTTGTCCTCCAGAATCCAAGAGAAATGTCGGGGGCTACCACCCCGATATTTCAAGCAGTTTTTAATTTTTCTCACTGCGCATTTTTCTACTTGTATCCATATATTTTTAAGTTTAATTTTGATAAGGACAAGAATATTTCCGTCAAAGTTAATCCTATTGGGCCAAGGACAGCACCTTGGATACTTTCGGTTACATTCATTTCCGTTTTTTGTGGACTCGGATCGTTTTTACTTATTTTTCTTGCCTCACTTTACGTCCATAGAATTAAGTCTGGAAGTTTACCATGTCGTCATTTTCTTTTTCTTAGGAATCTGTGGTGTTTTAAGTAGTTACGAGCACAATTGTACTCAGACATAGCGAAATCCTCCATGGTTTCAACACGTTATGTCGTCTGAACGAAAAACGTGAGAGCTGAAATAAATATTCCTAATCATATAGTGAAGTTAGAAAAGTAAAATACAAATTTTTTAACTTTTAAAATGCCAGATATCCAGCAAGATAAACGGAAACATGGAACCGTTCAAAGCAGTAAAATCGGAGTAATGTTCAATGCAATTGTGTTGAGCTACGCAGCATTCGCTCCATTTTTACCTTTGGTTGCAATATTCAGCAAATTGGATCCATTTTATTATGTATTTGAAGGATACATCCTTTCTCACCCATATGACGTTCCTTAGGCACAATTATAATTGTCCCAATTATTCGATTTCTTTTGGGATTTTTCTGTGTTACTGAATTTGCCAGATTTGCACTGTTTAGCATACTTTTACTTGCTCTTGCCCTCCTTAATTCCCTTTCACTACTTCGTCAACTTGGGAAAAATTCATTTTCATTACCATTTGAAAGTCCATACGGATTTATGTCGAACTCCGTCTAGCTTTTAATGCTTTCTTCAACAGACTGAGTTTTGTCTGGGCTTGTTTATTATTTTACCTCCAAGTTGCCACTATAATTGCAATCTGGATTGCACTAAAATGTTGGGGATTTGTACCATTTTTGTTTCAGTTGTAATGATCATTGCAACTTTCATATTTTTGACAGTAACCATTATACTCATACCTGCATCTGCTATAATCAATAATGAGAGCTTGGAATTCTTAGCGGAGAGACGGAATCGGTACTTCAACACGAACTTTAGGTGCAAGCACCATTATTATTTTTATATTAAGTGGAAATCCCAGCGTTGTATTGGGATTCCTTGTGGAAACTTGTTTGTTATTCAGCAGAGCACATTTTCAAATTATATGATTCAGCTTGTGGATAAACTCACCAGTGCACTTCTTTTATATGATCCATAAGACTATCTACACACGTTTTTATTAAGTTAATTGAGTTTTGCATGTCAAATTTGATTTATTAGCTTTCTAAGCAAGACTTGAAATAGGGATTTCCTTAAAAATATTCAGATGTTAATAACTATTCTAAAATAACTTTATGCCCAACAAAAGGAAATTTATGTTATCTAACAAAAATATTAATGTGTAATGGTTAAATTGAAATTTGCTTGTGTAATTTAGCATGCTTATACTGCGAAACTTGTTTAAAATAAATTGGATTTAAAGTTGGCATTTGTTTCTTTGCTTCTGATATTTTTGATGAAGGTGTCTCAGTCCTACCACAGCATAAAATATAAAGTATTCCTTGGGATTGACGTGTACAATGTTTTTAAGATTAATATAGGGAAAACATGTAATCAATTAGGCAGAAGTATGGTCACTTCTAGGCATCAGTTCATATGAAATTATGTGACCTGCATGTTTTTCATGCACATTTAAGCTAAACTACCAGAACTTATTAACTATTTATATACAATCCCAAAAAACCTATAATTTATATCCCTCCTCTAGTTATGTAAAAGTAAAAATGCTTCGATATAACAAATTTTAATCTTGGTCAGCTACTTATAAAATATGTTCAATATGATATTACAATGTAGCGCCAGTTGACCACCAAAATACAGCAGAAATTTCCAGCAGTTAGACAGCAATACTTCCTGTCCAAAGAAAAGTTTTCAGATTTATAAAGCACCGATAATGAATATAATAACATACATGTTATCCCAAATGCTCATTTGCCTGGGATAAAATATATTTTATCATCATAATAAACATATTCATCTGTTTTAATTAGTAGTGAGTTGGGCTTATTTAAAATAGCAAGTTAAAAATGGAAATTCACAATATACATTATATCTATATTATACATATTGCTCGCCCAAAGTAACCTGATATTTTTGTAACCAGTCACCTATGGTTGATGAACTATTATTATAAAATAGAAATACTATAGATGATTAGAAAATATGTTGATAATAAATTTGAAAATGCAACCGCGTAAATTTTCTATACATTTTTGACAAATATATGCTCACTAAGCTTTCCACTTTAATGCTTACCATTGCATTCTACGAGACTTTATTTACAGTCTAATGCAATGATAGACTGTCATCTAGAGAAAACAAAATGTAAACAATGATTTTGTTTTTTGATTTCATTATCTGTGAAGTTAACAACTATTTAAAGCTTAAAATTGATCATGCCACTTTTCCGGTAAAACATTATGTAAGCACTTTCTAATCAAGGTAATCATAACTGGTTGAAAAATTCCTTAAAACTAAATGCGTCTGCAATCATCAATAAATGTGCACATGGAAATGGAATCATTACATTCTGAAAAGTATTTTTGATTTCATACTAGCAACAGCCATGTAAAATTTGCTCCATATATTTTAAGTAAACCCATAGATAATTGAACGCGGAATGTAAAGTCAAACAACATGAAGCAATACAATTAAGTGTAATTTTTATAACAGTTTTAACTTGCATCAGATTTACATTCACATTTCCTGCAACATTATTTATCAACCCATATAATTATTTTATAAATTTCCTATTTCAGCCAGTAACTTTTAATAGTTTTCTAAAACGGTTGTAACCCGGATGTAAAACAAGGAAAATACCTTTTACCCGTTACTTCCCTTTTCAGACGAGTTTTCCCTCACTCAAACATGAGGAATTATTCAGTTAAGATGTCACCGACACCTGCTCTTTTGAATGACACCCAAATTGGGCCTTTAAAATTCACAAGCACGCAAATTCTTTTTTAGTTTTTTGTCCCTTTCCAGTAAAATGGATTGAGAGCTACTCAAAGTTAGTTGTTACCAAACCCCACTGGAAATGCTTTTTATGGGGATTTAATATGCTATTCACATTCATGTTTGGAATAGGCCAAATTGCCAGCTTGTTTTTGTACGGATTCATTCAACATCATAGAAACTTTCAATTCATCGAATCCATTGTGTTTATGGGTACGGGAGCTCTACTCCTTTCGAGTTGTGGAATAATACTTTTAATTGCCAGGGAACGTGAGGATGTTCTCTCCAGCTTCAATGAAACCCTTTAACTTGGCTTGTGTATTGAAAATGGTAAGTTCGTTCAGTCATTTAGATAATAATAATTTTAATCTTCTACTGCAATTTTACCTCAACCGTGTTGTTCATTTTAAGGAATCAAATCACGAAATTGGTGTGAAAATATCCGGGTTTCAATTCATGGCACCTACGACAAACTTTTATGTGTCTTGATTACTTTTATGGCGTTACTTCCAATACCGCTGCTTGTAACCACAATTTATTGCAACTGCGACTTTGGCTTCTTTGTTATTGAAGACATTCTTTCCGAGCCGGTTAACCGAACAGTTGTAGAAATACTTGTAGGCCTTGCTATTAGAGTTTTTCTCATACTTCCAGTTTGTCTAGAATTACCTAGAACGGCATCGTTTGTATTTTCATGCTCATTTATTTTACTCAAAATCTTAATACAAAATACTGCCTATTTCCTTCATTATGATATGGACCTCAAATATTTCACCGCCATTATTTATGCGTAAAATTGCTTTTTAAGAAACTTGAAAATGTAATCTTTGCAACTGTTTATGTTGGACTTTTTTTAATATTTTGGTGCACCGTTGTCTCTCTCTCTCGATTGCTGTGAAGGATGGAGAACAGGTTCCAACATTTATTCGATTTTATGTAACAGTTTTAGCAGTTATTCTGGTTCTTGGTCAAACTTTAGTGTTACCTGGAGCTGCAAAGACTTGCGACAACCAAAGAGAATTAGTCAGAAAGTACTATGAAGAAGCAAGGAGAAACTACTCGTGTCTCAAAACCAAAGATCGAGCGTTAGATCTAAAAATTTCACGATCTGTACTCCCAATCGAGATTCCGTATGGGGCCATTTGACGTTTTAGGGCGAGATTTTTTAGTTGATTATTTTACATTGATTTTACAAAGAACGGCGGATGCAATCCTTCTTCTTGAATTTAAACACAAGCTTTATAATGTATACCAAAGGCACAAATAAGTATAATGTAAGCTTTATTATAAGTAAATATGTACTTCAGTTTTTAGTAAGACTTTTGAATATGAAAATTAATAGCTTATTAACTGCGCTTATTTTGATAAATAATAGAAAGAAAGTATTCCATATGTACATTTTTGTACAAAAATTCAATTCAAACTTCAAGGAAATGTGATAATGCAGTCAATTATATAGTCAGCCACAGCCTTGAAAAATGTAATTGTTGTGGACGCCGTTACAAAGTAGAATCTTGCAACTTTCACCTTTAGTGCTTGGCATGACATCAAAATCCTCCGGAATTGCTTGTGTCTAGTTTGACCCCAAGAGTCAACAAAACCACAGCCCAAATCATAAACCGTTGCTGCCAAAGACAATGTACAGAAACCCGTTGTTGCCGTGTCAATAATACCGATTGGATATGTTACTAAAATTGAAAAAAGGCCATTGTATAATAAAATAACTTAAAATATTTAACAGCTAGCATAATGTCTTGCTTACATATTCCAGGAAACTCGTCAATAAACAAGTGGTTCATGCTCCGAAAAAATACATAACCACATGAAATGAGTGAGCCCACAATGCTCAGCTTCATAATTGGCATAGCCAAGGGTGCCATGCAGTCATTGAAACATGCAGTTAAAACCTGTAATGCCCGATACGTTTCCACAGCCGTGTTTGGGTGGCGTAGTTCATCCACAGTATATCCGCTATCGTAATTCCGACTAAAAATGTAAAAATTTTTGTAAATCAATTAAAAAACAAATTTAAAAAATATTTTACTCACTGGCTTTCTCTCAACCAAATTCCATGCTATTTGTATGCGCCACAATGATCCACTGATACAAACAGTAATTTGCAATTACTTGGCCAACAACTACGAATTCGTGAATCGCCCCAGGAATAACCAATACCATGGCTTTGGATAAATGAAGGAAAATAGATACCAAGGTTGATACGGCATCACCAGAAAAAGTGTGACAGACACGAATACTTGACAAGTATTTGATGGAATGCTCAAGTTGATGACAATCCTTCCACCATCCTTGGTAATCATCCAGATCCACAACGTATTTCTCCATGAACTCCCGATTGAATCTGAATAAAGTGTTGATGTACTCCCTGATTTCCTCTTTGTAGAGATACATATTGAGGTTGAATGAGAGGCAAAGAGAATACCACACGATGCTGAAGGAACTCATGAATACAGCCCGATAAGATGTATGTTCTTCAGCCGTTGCTGCTTTGAAAAATGTGTGAATTGAAAGGCGCCAATACAGCAAGTTTGCAAAGAAACCAGAGCCCATTGAAAATCCACAATTTTTCTAGGAATGGGCTCCACTTGTCAATACTGTAAGTTTTTCCGTTCCAAACTCCAATTTGAAATGTTCCCGAAAACATGCCCAGTAATAAAAATCACTTGTACATAAAATCATAAAATATTCAATATGAATTTAACTCCCTTATTCCTCGTGTCCATCCGCAAAGCTCACTGCTTCTGGACATTCACGAACAGTCGAGGCGAGGATGATAGTGAGTCTACTTTACTGTTCATTGTCGTGCGCAGTTTGTCCTCAATAATATGCTGTACACGATCCTTTGAATGCTGTTTCCGCAGTGTATTGGGTGCGAAGTAATATGAAATACCGCAGCACTAATCTGTATGTTTTCCTTTGCGAGTAGCGACCAGCAACATTCCACTTTCTTGAAGAAGTTGGTATACTCGTGTGGTTCCCTAAATGCGAAACGTACTTCGATCTCAAATACCGAGACCGGTGTCTTCTCTATACCAGTATGCGACTTTTGTCAGATTCATCAGACTGTTTCTCTCTCGAATTCGCGTTGTCCCTAAAACCACAACACATCAAATTATTCATTATTTCATTACAAAAGCCTTCGGTCTTTTTTTGTTAGTTTTGAGATACTCACGTCCCTATATCTTCGTGAGTCTCTGGCTTTGATTTTTCCTAAAATTAGACTACTCTGCGACGTCTGTATTTCACGTTTTCTCGGGGCCATTGTTTATTACGTTTAACAACGTATTTGCGTGTGCCGTATAGGAAAATTGTCCACTCATAACTTCTATATTATCAGTTCAGGGCGTGTGTTATCCGCCCCTCATTACCTCTCTTTTGCCGCTGAGATGGGCATCTTCTGGCATTAGCCTTTCCAATGAGGGGAAGCACACAATTTTCCTTAGGGGGCAATGTTTCTTCTTCCTGCCGCGGTCTCCCTCAGCAAGCGTGCTCAACCTCCGACATGTACGGACAAGTTCCCTGATTGGATAACGCGACTTCTATATTTGCCTTTGCCGAATGTAAAAAGAATACTCAATAACAAACACCAGGAATCTGTCACCATACTTTCATCACTTTATATCTCGTGGAATTAGAAACGGTGATAATCATATAGACACAATTAATACACATCTTGACTTCTCAGAACACTGCGTATTGTGATATTTAGATAGTCTTCTTTTTTATGATCTTTAAATATATGTAATAGGATATATTTCTAACTCGACCCGACATTTACCTACATTGCTAAGGTGTAATATAACTATGTTCCTAGCCATTTTAGCATTTATTTACTTGTTTGACTCGGTGTTTATATTCCATTTATTAGCACTAATTACCTTATTTATCTTGTGATAAAATTACTACTATCTTGGACAAATATTTGTTAGGGTATAAGGAAGCACAATCGCGAAAAGAGAGTGTTTTACTGCAAGTGTTATTACGTAATGCATCCACTTTAGCGATTGTTTAAACATGTCTCGCTCTTAGAGGGGACAACACTGTGGATTTACTTCTTTAAAAGAATGAGGATTATCTTGTGGCTGTCTCGGCTGCGTGTTTAGTCTAGCAGGTTAATACTTATTTTATTAGGGATATAAATAACCCGAACGTTATATTTTATGGTTTCATACCGAAGTCTTTTTCTACCCAGTTCGGCTAACATATTTACACTTTTTTGTATGTTTTACTTTTTTCCTCTCACTTAGGCCCAGTAACAAAAAGTAATTTTTATGCTCTGCAAATAGAGTGTCGTTCATGCTCACTGGAATTAACGGCTAGATTACGCTTGTCGTCATCATTTATGCCAGATATAAGTCTATGAACTGCCAACATAATTTTCACAAACACTTACGCAGATGTACATCCTATGTTTGTCTCAAGGTTTTCCGGAGTCTATTCTATCCATCGTTATAAACTGATTATTTTGTCTATCACACCTAGCTTTCGAGTTGGCTTGTGTATTGGCGCAGTGATTGTGTCACTTTTTATTTCCTTACAATGCACCCAATCTAGCAATTGCTTAAATTAACAGAAGGAGCTATTAAACCAGGTGGCGTAGAATTTTTTATACAAAAATCAATTTGAGACCTTATAGTTTATGTAAACAAGCCTAAAACACGGGCAAGTGTAATTATCTATGATAAACTTTTTCAGTTTATGGAAATGTGATAATGCAATGAATAATGTAGTCAGCCGCTGCCTTGAAAAACGTAATGATTGTGGACGCTGTAAGAAAGTAAAATCGAGCTACTTTCACCTTTAGTGTTGGACATGACATCAAGATCCTTCTGAAATTCTTGTGCTTTGTCCGACTCCAGGAGTCTACAAAACCACACCCAAATCATAAACGGTTTGCTGCCAAAGATAATGTACAGAATCCGGTTGTTGCCGTGTCAACTATACCGACTGGATACGTCACTAAAATAATTTCAAATATTAACAATTTATTTATATGGACAATTTTTGGTTTATATGAACAGCTTACAAATTCCGGGAAATTCCTCAAAAAACAAGCGGTTCATGCTCCGAATAAAAACGTAGCCACATGAAATGAGCGTGCCAACAATGCTCAGCTTCATAATTGGCATCGCCAAAGGTGCCATGCAATCATTAAAACAGGCAGTTAACACTTGTAGAATTCGAAATGTTTCCACGACCGTTTTTGGGTGGCGTAATTCATCCACTGTATATCCACTTTCGTAATTCCGACTAAAAATGTTTAAAAAATTAATAATAATAATAAAAAACTAATGCTTGAATTTTGTTTTACTCACTGGCTTTCACTCAACCAAAATTCCATACTATTTGTATGCGCCACAATGATCCACTGATACAAACAGTAATTTGCGACTGTTTGCCCAACCAACACGAATTCGTGAATTGCCCCAGGAATCAACCAATACCATGGTTTTGGGTAGATAAACGAAAAAAGATACCCAGGGTTGGTATGGCATTATCAGAAAAATGTGACAGACACGAATACTTGACAGGTATTAGATGGGATACTCAAATTGATGACAATCCTTCCACCATCTTGGTAATCATCCAGATCTACGACATATTTCTCCATGAATTCCTGATTGAATCTGAATAAAGTGTTGATGTACTCTCTGATGTGCTCTTTGTAGAGATACATGTTGACGTTGAATGAGAGGAAGAGAGAGTACCACACTATGCTGAATGAACTCATGAATACACCTCTATATGATGTATGTTCCTCAGCAGTTGCAGCTTTGAAAAAGGTGTAATATTGAAATAAACAAAGGCAAAAAGCTTGCGCGGATACCAGACCCCATTGAAAATTCCACAATTTTTCCAGAAATGGTCTCCACTTGTCTATGCGATAGGTTTTTCTATTCCAAATCCAAGGAAAGGTGCCAGAAAGCATGCCTAAATAAAGAATTTGGCGTAGTCGGTTCATTGACGATTTGTCAATGAAACAGGGGCGATCTTTGATGCTGTTGTCGTCTGAATCATGGGATACCACTGTTGTTGCTGCACTCCTTGGTGGACTTGGGTCAAACTCAATGTCACCTTTGTCTTGAAATTCATCGTTTTCTCCATGATGATAACTTGGGTCTTGTGTAACCCTTTTTGCTGGTCGACGAGTCTCAAAAAGTTTAGACGCGCTAATTATAACGTCCCTCCTGTAGTGTGGGGATTAGATAGAGTAAATGTTGAACCAAAATTGTCCTCAGATTCATTGTAATACAATGTTGATAATCCAGTTACTTTCGTGATATTCCTTCGTCTTCGTTTCCGTATAGTGCCTCCTTGCTGCATCTTGATCTTGCACTCAGCTAATGTTTATTTGAAGTAAACGGTGTCAATACCTAAATCAAGCAATATTATTTTTCTTGTAGAAAATATTATTTTGATGAGAGGTATTCATGACACTAAGCACCATCAGGGTGGTAATACTGGTTTATATACTTTCGTTTCCGTTCAATTCAAAGCGCCATGTTGGCATTTTTGTCAACATGACTTCATCTGAAGGGCTAACGCTAACACCCATGGACAAGAGTTTTTCAGTTAATCATAAATTTGCAAGTATCCGACAGTAAACAAAAATAGCCTGTGAAGTTTTACACAAGTTTTTTGTGCATCGAGCAATCATGAACGTTTTCCGACAAACCAAAAACTGTTTTTCATTTCGGAGGGAGTAATTAAAGTTGGTAATAAAATAGCGTTTACAAAATTCTCCTCACTTTTGGTGTTAGGAACGCTAGACCTCCTCCAGTTTGTATTATCTAAAAATCGGTAGGCAGCGTGCAATTAGCAGCACCACAGTTAGGATTGAGTTAGGTAAGTTTTTAACCCCCACATGCCATTTATTTTATATGCAGATGATTCAAACGTTGATTCATTAGGGGTTTTCCTTCCTGAGATAAAAACAGTCAACACAGTTGAATCAATGGGGCTCAATTTTTGAACAATTTACCCAACAAAAAACTCTTTTTCATGACCTTGTCAAAAAAAATTTGTTCATCACAAATGCTCACTTGTATTTACTGCTGACGGAATTGGCTTACTTACAAACAAAATTCACACGTGCACATGTGAATCTCGTGTTTGTAGTCAGTAATCACTATTAACGACCCAAAATACAAACTTTTTATTTTTTGTTGTGTGAAAAAGCAAACGTTTGTCGAATGTCAACTGCATTATTTGTACCTAAAAAGCATCCTGCAATGATAATTATGCATTTTGCGTCACTTTTTACAGTTATTTAATAGACTGTTTTAAGGGATTCGAGTTTTAGGAGAAAAGTAACGTTTTCTTTTTATTTACAACTTTAAACACTCCAAAATTTGCGGAGTAGATTTAAAGTGGTGTCATTGCAAAAAAATGTTTATATATCATTATAAATAATAGTTGCTGAATTCTATTGCTTTAATAACTACATGTTTCCAATATTTGCATTTCACTTTTCATTTAGTTAACTTTAACGTTAACCAAATAGAAAATTTAAACTAAATTGGAGATTTTATTCTCAACTCCGATCCAGTACGCAGAGCATTCATACTTGCTACATTGTTTCAAATCTCCTGCTGAAATGTGGCTCATATTACTTTTTCCGATCATTTCACGATTTAAGCAATAAAATAACAAAAACAATTTTGGGTTGCATTGGAACCTACTTTTTAAGAATTTTGCAATGGAATGTACATTAATATTATCCGACAAAATGACTCATGGCAAGCTCTCCACAATAGCTTGGAATCATATTGCAGTGTCAAGTCACGCTATTGCGTTATATTAGAAAGCAGAGTAAATTTTGGTTTCAAGAAAACATTAGGAGAAGACCGCCTGTCGCCTATATACTTTAGTATTTTTGGAACCCAACGGTTTAAAAGAAATTGTGTAGTAGAACTTCCCATTGCTTTCCCAGCTGGAGATATTTATTTTGCTCATATCGACAATCACGTTCCGAGCTACACCAGAAAACAAACCAATTGGCAATACGTGGCGGACTATATTTTGCTCCCAGTTCCATTATCATTCCATCATAACTTTATTTTGGTTGGATATCTAAACTCTAAGCTAATTGTGATTCAAGAGACTAAATCAGAAGTGTATATTGGGTGCATTCCGTGTTACAAAAGTAAAATTAGTTTTTACAAAATCGGTGGCTTTCATTATTCATTCGTTCAAGCTTCAATTTTGAAAATTGGAACAAAAAACGTAACCCCAAAAGTCATTGATAATATTTGGAACTCACTACATCAGGATTTGCAAAACCTTGGACATAATAGGAAAAAAACAAATTATGTTCACATTCCCGTTATAAAACACGTTGTCAAACCGTTTGCTAATTGTGTTGCGTCACAAAAACAGGACTATATTTCACATCAGAAATGCGTGATTGAAATTCTTCGAGATTTTCATAATTGCACGAATGATGCTTGTGAACCACTGTTCAGCTGGTTGAAATATGAGTCGTATAATCGTCATAATGAGCCGAATGTTGAAAGCAAAATTTATTACGTTCCATATGGAGCCCAATTTCACGGTGCTAAATACGCAATTTTTGGAGTTTTGGAAGAAAAGAATGTGAATTTATCAAATATTTATGCTCTTTTGCAACCATTCCCATTTCATATTTGGGTGCTTTGCGTGTTAGCACTTGCTTTCGCAGGGTTCGCTCTCAAATCTCTGGGAAACCAAAAGAATCCATTTTTCTGGCTTTTATCAGCATTTCTCGATCAAGCCGAGATAATTACAAGAATAAACGGTAAAAAATGCTTGCATCTTTTTATAATTTGGCTACTTGCAACGTTCTTCTTGCGGAATTTTTACATATCTACAATGTACTCCCATTTAACGAAGAAAGGAGAGCCAACAATGTAATGGTCTTGTAGGGTTAACCCCAGTTAAGTTGGAGCAAGAAAACAATACTATCCGGTAGAAAATTATTGAAACTTTCGAAAATATTATTACGTAATTTGTGAGATAAATGTGTCATAATAACTTATTATTAATAAGTATAATAAATACAAGTAGCATAAATTTTATCTTAATATTAAGACTAAACAACTCATACTATATATAGAATTTAATTTTGACTATGGTTTACATCTAAAACTTATTATTTAACAAGCTTGCTGACCTTACACATGCAATTTTTATATTTTTAATTAATTCATTAATAAAAGAGCTACAATTTGAGAGAAACAAAAATCCAACAGTGTGATTGGTGTCAACTTATCCACAAAATTAACGGAGCCAACACATACCCGCAAATCTTTGAGAGACCTCAAATACAACTTTACCCATTTTTGTGTCTTCCTTTCTGATATATTTGGAGCCACACTCTTTTTAATGAATTGAATTGCATTCTCAGCTCCATCATTGACTTTTGCCATGACGCTGAAATACACGATAACCACCACCAGCCCATCAAATCCTGCTGAAAAAAATAGGAGAAATTCTGGTGGGGAAATTTGAGAACCCAATTTAACCAAGGTGAAAACTCCAAATATTACCGCCATTGGGATAAGGATCAACACCACAAAAATCATGGACTGCTGCTGCAACATGTTAAAGTATCGAGTCAGTAGCTGAAGGTGTCTGTAGACTGGCAAAAGTTTGTAAATTGAGTGCTGCCGAGTTTCTAGGTTGATTTGCAAGCATTTCTGAAAATACTTTGTGTAGACAAAAATGGAATAGGCCTGAGTAAAGGAAATTCCAGTCATGTAAAACGCGAATAGTCCAAAGGAGTCGTTAAATAACCAGAAGAATAAGAGACAGAAAGAGACGAGTGCTAATGTTGACTGAGTGCTCCACTGCGAATCAAATCCGTCGCTGCATTCCGGCAGGAGAAAGTAGCCAATGGTTGCAATATTGCAAGGAAATACGAAGCGCTGTAAGCAGTAGCCCAATGCACAAAAAGGAGAGGTCCACATACCAAAAACAAAGTAGAACTGGAGAATCCTCTTCTCAGACGTTTTTAACAATCCATTGCTTGGTCCATAAGTTCCTGGAAATAGGTAAAATGTTTTATTGATATTGAAAAGAAATTAAAAAGTGCTACAATCCTATCATTACCATTTAAATATTTCTGTTCGTAATTCACAAAAACGTTGTACAACTCTATGATTAGAGTAGAGCTTCGTACTGCAGATCCCTTTGAGAAAATGATTGTGGCGAAAGCTAAACCAAAGAAAAGGCTCTCCAACTGAATCACCATTTCTGTTTTGCTGTCTGGTTGTAGTTGTTGAGCAAACATTAGGCTGCAGATGAGGATGCAGAAGAAAAGCTTGAGCTTTTCAAACCGCAACTTGCTCCGAGCAGTGGGAACCAGCTCATCTTTTGTGCTTGAATAGGTGAATGGGGATGTTCCATACGTTTCCTGCTGTTTGAGATGCAGTCGCATTAATTTTTCGAGACTGGGTTCCCCAAGCATTTTTGGATTTAATACAACGTTTCAATTAAAATTGGAAGCAACTTATGGCGATTTGAGGTGCTCGTCAAACCAAGACTAAAACAGAACTATATGGTATAGACTGATGCTACAAAGTATAAGTAGATCAAGATCCATCTTGTTAAGACGCAACGCTTTAGGCAGCCTGTTATTTTACGTTCGTTGGCACAATTATAAAATATTAAGTTATTTCGCAGACGGCTTTCTATGATTTATTTAGTTGGCCAAAACCTACCATAAAACAAACAAACAAGTGGTGGAAATCAAAAAAATTTTTCATTAAGCAGCAAAGAAAAAGTATTAGTGTGTGGAATGAGGTTATTACAGATAAACAGATAATGGTTGATCGGGACTTCTGGCATCGGTAAATTTGTAATGAACACGTGCAACTTTATAATTCAGAGCAGATGAAGAATGTATGTACACTTAAGATTATTTTATAAATTTATGTAGAATTCTAGCACAAGCAGTTGCTAGAATGTTTAATATAGACATCACGAAAACCTAGAAATTTTTCAGTAACACGCCAGCATTATAGATCTAGTGGAAAAACCGTTATGATTTTCCTAACTTCGAGGTTTGATGGACAAGAAACTTTTTTATGTTGTGATCTAACTGATAAGCGGCGCAATTATATATAACGCTTTTAGTTAACCGAGGAATGTTCGGCAACCGTTTGTTTAAATTTCAGCAGGAATTTTTTCAAAATGTCCCACTGTAGCATAACTGTCAATTGTGTTAAAATTGACACAACGGTGAGATCAGGAGAAATCAGAACAAACTTAAACTAAACTAAAGGTACTGTAAGTCTGTATATTTCTCAATTTCTTCAATACTTCTACAAAATATCATGCTACTCTTAAGACAATCATGAATCTTGCTTATATCTAAATTGTTTTTACAAACTTTCTCTTCAAGAAAGAGAAAGTACTACTTTTAGAGCTGTTGTGTATTAAGTATTTTATTGGGTTCATAATTTACCAAAGTTATCATGCGGGACAAACAAAAGATTTTTCAATCAACGTTGATGAAGAATTCGAAACCGAAATGCCTAAATTGTTATAAGTGACAAAATGCAGATGGAAGGCTTAGGATCGAAGTCGTTTAAAATTTCCCAAAAGAGTGAGAGTAGCAATCGAATTTGCCATAGCATCCGCAACAGTGAGTCCAGTCGACTTTTTCACAAGTCTTATTACCCCAAGGGAGAGACCAATTGAGGTTGATCCTGTTTCTTTTGCTCAATAGTCGATGTCTCTGTTTCCAGTAACGCCGGAATTTCTCGCCTTCAGCGTATGAAGAACTGGCCAAACCAGTTAATAGAAATTCATTGTGAGCCATCTCTTTTTTTAATCATTAACAACGTCCAACTCCAGAAGGCAAAGGAAATTCTAAACCTTTTCAACACCATCATCCATTCTGATAGTAGAATTTTTAGGTAAACTACCCATTTATTACGATTTAAGATACCAATTTTAAAAAGAAAAATGTTCTATTAAACACAGCATTCAATGTTTTTGCCGTTTTAAGCGCTTACTTTCTTGGTACTTTGACACAGCCCTGCACTCCCCACGTGGTTGGCTACTTTCTGATTGATGAATGTCAGTAACGGTCTTCTTCAGCTGGTTTGCAAGAAGGAGAATTTATCAAGAAACTCCTCGTGGTTGCAGGGAACTGGACTATACTATCTGTTTTCTATTTCAGCATTAATGCAGAGCTTGTTTGTTTTTCGTATCTGCCCTGTGCATCCTTTCTGAAGTACTTGGATCTCTTCAAATTGTAAGTAAACGTGTTTGATTCAACATGTTTTGAACTAAGTTCCAATTAAAGTATTTTATTTAGAAGGATGAAGTCACCCCAAGTTCCCATCGTGCAGCGTTTAGTCCACAGTCTCCCAATTTTCCGGAAAACCCAACTCATGCTCAAAGTTTACAATGAAATTCACCAAGGCACTGCAGTAGTCGCAGCTCTCTTTCAAACCATGTTTGTACTCACGATTTGCTGGTATGGGTTGGTTGATTTGCATTCCACTTTGCTACTCCCACAACTCACCTTCTTTTTGGCCGGAAGCATTCAAGCAGTTATCATTCTTGTTTTGACGTTTGGCACGCTGGGAAATATTTACGGACGATCACAGAAAATCTTAAAGGAGCTCGAATCAATGATGGAAGTGAGAGGAAATCGGTGGTGCAGAAGGGTGATAATTTCTCTGCCTATACAGAAAGTTGGATTTGGACCAATTGACACCGTTTACAATGATTGATTTTAGCATTGCTTGCACTGCCAATATGCTGCTAAGAAGATAAATAACTGGTACTGGTATGTACATGTTGTGTTTACAAATATGAATAATTAACTTGTGTTAGTGTAAATTTACAATTTTCTTCTTTTTGAGTTTCCATAACAGAATTTTATACAACTTGAAAATATGTGAAAATTTACCATTCTAAATATTTACTGTCATTTATATGTGTAGTTTATAGGCACCTACGAATATTTTAGTGGTCTTTTTGAGTTAATATTTGAGCTAAAGTTCTCGTTAAAAGGTCACTCTTTCTCCTATTTAAATCAACTTTAAATTAGTTGAACATGACAGGAACAATGGACCTGACGAGCTTTTCAACTTGAAGTAGTTTCATAAATATTTTATCCAATATAATAATAAAACTTCTGATTCAACTTAAACTTACGAGCAGCTTTATTTGCATAAGTGCATGTCAGAATTAAAAATGGGTTAGTAAAATACTATAGAAATTTCCATATAACCTTTGTCATGTATAACTGATTGCCTCACTTGAAATTCAAAATTCTCATTCCTTTCCAAAAAGAATGACAAATGTGTCTGAAAGATTTGAAAGAGAACATGAAAGACAAATGACTTGAAAGGAATGGAGATGAAAGATTTGAAAGAGTTTTCAAATTGAAAAAATTAAATTATCATTTTGATGCATTTTGCTGTTTAGTCTACTTTAAAATCATATGAAATAAGAAAACGTCTTTCCGTTATTGAAATAACCCAATTTTCAACTAATCTAATTAAATATTTGTAAAAAGTTGAATTTGTAATTTTTTGATGAAACATATTTTTAATACAAACTGAGCAAATTTTCAATTATTGAGGTAGCTAATGATGCTATATATAACTTATTTATCCTTCTTTATAACTTATTTATAGTGAGTAAAATTTGCGTAGCATCAAATATCTTGCTATATTAAGCAATTTAAAGTTACTGAATGAACGACAAATGTCTTTCATTCTCTTTCATTGCATGGAAATGAATGACAATTTTGCCTGAATGACATTTCTTGAAAGACGTCATTCCTTTCAAGCCGTTTTTGGGCAAAATTACACACTGTGCTCCTCAAAAACATGACCCTGAATAATTTTCAGCAAAATCGGTAGCGCGCTTCGAAAGTTATGAGCACGCAAAGATAGAAAGTCATCCGATTTGGCTGAAAATGAATATTCGGGGTTACCGGACATGCTAAATTCAGTTCTGTCATAAGAATGACAGGAATCGTCATCCGAATGACAGAAAAGGTCATCATCATAAGAACACAATTTCATCATAATGCCAAATAATTCACAGTCTGCCACGTTTATCAGTCCACCTACTTAATTTTATTACTTGATAGTAGAATTATTCTGAGTTATAAAAATGTATGTATATATATCACACCGTCACAGCGGTACTGGTATAAAAATCTTAAAATCATATTTCGATTCCCCTACCATGCGCTACTGGGAATAATTGCAAAAAATGGCTAGTTTAACAAGCCGCTGCAGCAACCGCCAGAGAAACAATCACTGCCCACCAAAATTATATATCTATACATAAGTAAACTGTATATCGTATGTAATGAAAAATCCATTTACCCATTACAATGTTTTATCGGCTTCCAAAAAAGATTTGATTGTTGGGCAATAGGCAATCACAATCAGGGACTGACAGGTTGATTAGCTCTTGAAGAAATTTTAATTTGACTCTGGTTGGGATTTCCAAGCATTTAAACCCTGCGTGCATGAACTTGAATATATATGACTAATTTTGTACAACCAATATTTTTCATTGAATGCTTGAATGCGTATCTCAAAGGACTTGAGTTGTATATCTAATAATATGTCTGATGAAGACAAAGCGTCATTCCTAAGCATTAGTGAATGGAGGTCAGCATAATGGAAAAACCAAGGAGAGATAGATACAAACTAATTTGGATTCATGTAAGATGTTCATTAATCAAAGCATATATAAAAATTAGTATAGTAAAACTTATTTATTCCTCAATATTATTAAACGTACTCTGAGATATAAAAATATACATATTACACACTATCAAAGTGGTATTGGTATAAAACCCTTAAGAATATTTCGATTTGCCCCACCATGCGCTACTAAGGAAAATTACACAAGTTTAACAAATATAGTTAGTTTAGCAAGCCGCTGCAGCAACCGCTAACGAAACAATCTCTGCCCTTGAGACTTTTCCCGTTTTGTTCTTAGGTAGAGCTGGAACAATATAAAGGCCACCTCTGAGTCTCTTGTAGGATGCTACTTTGCTATCAACAAACATCCTAATCTCATCTTGGAGGGCTTCAAAATCATCAGAATCGATCCCATGCTTTAGAACAACAAAAGCTCTTGGTATTCTGTCTCCTCCATTTGGATCATGGACTCCAACAACAACTGCCTCCTCAACGGAGGGATGTTAAGGTCACCTCTTCAAGTTCAGCTGGAGAGATCTGTCGTAAAAATCAAGAAAAAGTACATGAGCATTTTTGTTTCAAAAATATTTCAGTGCAATATTTAAAGAAAATTATGAAAATGGTTCTTACATGACAATTGAAATATTTGAAGGTCTCCTTTATCCTATCCACAACATATACAAATCCTTGGGAATCGTAATAACCAAGATCCCCTGTACGCATCCATCCATCTTGAAACTGTTCATTGTTTTCCTTCGTTCCTTTCCAATACCCTGAGCATTGAATAGGGGAACAGATTGCAATTTCTCCCTGCTGTCCAGGTCCCAAAGCTCTTCCGGTCTCAAGATCAAGAACCTTCAGCCTCGTGTTGGGATAAAGTTTACCACAACTGAGTGGTGGAATGTTTGGCATCAGCTTGTAGCCATTGGACAGCCCGGATAGTCAATGGTAGTTGTCAGCGCGCGCATTCAGTCATTCCATAACCGTTAAAAAACGCACCTGACCCTGGAAGCGTCATCATCTCCTTGTAAAACTTTTCAGTGAGGACCATCCCACCAGTGATAATTACTTCGAGGGAACTTCTATCATATTTCTGGGCTTCTGGATCAGTGGCCAAGAGAGCGAGGAAGGTAGCAAATCCAAAAGCGAGTTGAGGCTTGTATTTGTCAACCGCTTTGAAAATGTGTGTCTTTTCCACCTCATGCATCAGCACGGACCAGACTCCAGCTTTGAGGTTGCGAATTGGGAACAACAAGCCAAGAACGTGGGTGCAACGGAGGACGAGCAAGGCTGGGGCTTCGTTGAAGGGAATATTTGAAGTGCCAATTGTGAAAGCCAAGACTTGGAGGTTGGTATAAACAGCGCCCTTTGATTTTCCAGTGGTTCCGCTGGTGCAGAGGATCAAAAGTGGGTCATCTAGATCTGCTTCAGAAAGAACATCTTCGGGGCAATCTGACCAGAGTCGGAAAACAGTGTGGAAATGTCAGTGCAACCTTCCTCATCCCCAAAAACGATAAGCTCGACTGGCCACTCGGCTCCTTTAGCAGCAGCTTTTGCGTTTGGCACGGAGATCGGGTCGCAAACGATCCATTGAACGTGAGCGTCTTGAATTCTGGAAAGGAGGTATCTGAAGTATCTTCCGAGTAGGAACTGCACATCTCCAGACGCCAACGGTGAAAGCGTAGATTCTGGTCACGTCGCTGGTCATGTAGAGCACGACGTCCCCTTTTCTCATGCCTCGTTTGTACATCGCACTAGCGACTGAACGGGATAATGGCTCAACGTCAGTGAAATAAAGAGTTTCTCCAGTAATTGAGTTTGTCTGTAAAATGAAATAAAATCATTAAAATATGTTCAAATTTTCAAAGATAAACATTTTTTAAGTATTGGTTTATTTTTCTTACCAGCCATTTCGTCCTTCCAAGCTCAACATTTTCTTGAGCAGAATTCAAAAGGTATTGACAAGCGCTCAAAGTTTCCAGCTCTGGAATGGGAATAGTTAGCTACTCTCCAAAATTGGCTCTTCGAAGTAGCCATCACTTTCTTGCATATTGCAAACCATTTTGGTAATGAATTGTAGGTAGATGTTGCTTGTGAGCAAGCTTAGTTTGTTGTACTCGAAGTGAAGTTGCAAACTGAACTGAAATCTGGATGGAATTTTCACTCCTTTTATACAAACTGAGATTTCACAGCTTATCTGCTCTATTCTCAATCTGTGCTCGGTAGCTGGAAGGTTGGGACTTTCCGTATGAACTTGTGACAGAAAATGTAAACTTGTAGGAAAAACCAAAATCACAGTGAATCCCAGTCAATTATATTTACATGAACAAAACTTGTACTTGTTGAAATGGGACATTTTGAAACATGTTTGGAAAATCCGCATGGTATTTGTGCAAGGTTTCAAGTAACTTGGTAAAGCCCATGCGATCAAGGTAAATTGCAAAAGCATTCCATGTCTGCGTGATGTTAACAAGGCCATAGATCCTATATGATTGCCAATTATAAGTTGATCACATCAATTTCATGAGAGGCAGACGCACCGCTGCTTTATCGGTCTTTTGATTGACAGCTAATGACTTTTATAAGCAATCAGACCGACAGATTGAGTGCTTGTTGAACAGATTGAATGCAACTTTATTTGGGATAACCCAGAATCATTCACAATTTGAATGGACACGCAGCATGAATTACGTCACCCGTTTTCATGCTTTGATCAGTTTTAAATCGTTGTTTAAATACAATTTTTGTTACTTGAAAACTATGGGAATATAGCATTGGAATGCCGAAGTGCAACTCATTAGGCATTTCATTGTTCGGGTGAATTCCTAGAATGATAGCACTCTACAATAATATAATTTACATAGACTTGGACTAGGTAGCTTTGCTTATAAATGGAAACTGTATTGACAACGTTTATTATAAAACATGAGCTTACAAAAGAAACAAGGAATGTACTTCAAATAAACGTAAAGCATGCAACATCACATCTTATCAACAAGTTAATACACAAAAGATAACGCTAAAATTAACATGCTCACAACTTCTTCAGACAAATAGGGAGGTTATGAGCCCTTCTCGAGCCAGTCTTTTCAATTCGGCAGCCCCCTGTGGATTAAATAAAATTACTGATGAGAAATATTCGAATGAATTCATTTTTTAAAAGATTTCACTCACGCTGATCCATCCGATGGCCTCCTGAAGCTCCACTTCGGTGAGGCTCCCCTCAACTGGAAACGTGAAGCCAACGAGGATCAGCTTTGCAAACTCCAGACTCCGTGATGACGTCCAAGGTCACACGATCATCACCTT
>LJIJ01001999.1:0-32733 GCA_001718145.1 Orchesella cincta
CAAACATGAATCTGCAGTGCTTTTGATTCAAATAATATGCGTATCGTTATATAAAATTGCTAGAGCCCATTATTACAGACATGAAGGCAGCTATAAGCTAGCTTATATTATATTCATGGGATTCCACAACACCATTATATGTATTAGGTTATGATCATACGCAGAAAATTCTGGAGGGGGTCTTCTACAGTACAGCTTTAAGGGTTCCCCAACTTTACTATTACAGGTTTCTGAATCATGAGGAATCTCCGCAACTTGTAAGCTACGGTTTAAAAAGAAGCTAAAATAGACGTACGTACCTAACCTAACATAACCTACTATATAACTATTTTACATCGTTTTAATCATTAATACAATCGTGAAACTAACTTTTCGTTCAAGGCCATTGTTAGGTCAACTTCAAGGATACATACAGACACACAAGCAAACCCCATTCCAGGAACTGACTTTGAACAAAATCCGCATCTTTAATGAATGACTGAATTCATTTTCTGTCGTTTAACTACTTGAATCCAGTCTTTTACTATTGGGATTTAGCGTAAGTATGTAACCGTAACTATTTGTACCAGCAATTACTTGTGAAGTAAATTCTGAAAATAGCGTTACAACATAAATTTGATCGTAAATGGCTGATAACTATTCATACATAAATTTTGGTAGAATTAACGGTAACAACATATATCGAATAATGCGCTTCTATTTAAATCAGCAAGTGCTGGCAGACCCCCTTTGCATAGCATCCACGCGAATTTCATGTATGTTCATATCGTGCATGAGTTAGTCAACTGTGTAACTGTTTCACAGGTATGAGTCATCGTCAGATGTGCGTACAACCTGAAGTAGCAATGCCACCAGAAGTAAAAACACAATTTTCACATGCACACAGGCACACACAGTGTTGTGTGTCTAAACGTAGTACGTAGGATGTCTGTCGAGGTATGGAAGTAACATACAATCATCACAAACTGAGTTCTGCACCATGCACACACTTGACTCAATATACACTCACATTTGCCTACATTTGTATTAGTACAATGCAGTTTACTGCGTGTGAAACAAACTGCAAAGTGTAAAGCTAGTAGCAGAGCAAAATCGATGCGTGATCTAAGCGCACAGTCAAACCACTTTTATGATGCTCCATCAGTTTCAATTACATTAAGAATGTAACTTACATTCATGATAAGCTGTTTGTTATGGCACTTCCATAGATAGCTTGCGCCTGGCAACAGAAACTGGCTGTAACTAATCGTCAGCATTTTATTTATATCGTTATATAGATTAGAGGCTACATATCAATAAATAAAGTTGCGCACGTACACTAACAACTTATTGACCGAAAAGGAAAATCTCTTGGATTTGGATTTATTCTATGAACCCAAATTCACACATGCATGCAGCATGGTTTAGTAAATATGGGATGGGGTAGACAAAACTCTATTTGAATTAATTGCTTCGACTGTGAGACAGCTTATTACTTCCAGTTCCATCATTTTCTTAATATACATGTATGCTGTATAATATAACGATTTTCTAGCATTCTTTATAGTTGTTGTGGGGTTATTGAAAGCGTAAGTTTATTGACACATGACAATGAATGAACATTTTTCATTAAGAGCAGATTGCATAAAAATATTAAGTAGCTTCTGGTACACAAACAAAATTGTATGATTCTATAGAGGTTCACTGACTGAGCACAATATGTGTAATTAACTCTTGCAGTTTATATACAGGCCAATGTCTATGTCAAGCTGCAAATAAAGAAGGTGCGACGAATAAAACCCAAGCCAGCAACTCCAAATACTTGTTAAATCGAGCAAGAAGTTTGAAACCGAATCTTTTAAAGGGCAGAATTTATAACTTTCATCCTTTTTAGCTAATTTAGTCTAAATTCAGTCCATTTAAGTACTTGTCCCCTTAAAATCTAAACAAAATGTGTATGCAAATTTTAATACAACCATTACTTACCCTAAAGTTAGTTCAGTCCAAAAGATTTGAGTGTTGAACAGTAAATTCGTTAGCTAACAAATCCCATCCAAAGAGAAAAACAGTATTATTATAAAAAATTATTAATACAAGTATGATTTGATGAATGCCTAGTATTCCAAAAAGGCCTAAACATTGGACTTTGCACAATAGAGTGTGAATCGTATTCTAATTTTACTATACCTAAGTTAACTCATATACCTTAGTTTCAACTTTCCAAAACCTATTCATAATAAAAACAATAAAATTGAAATTACGTGGAACGATTGTCAACTCAAACTATGATCGAAACCTTTAAAACCTTAAAATATGATCTAGATAAAATTGATCATACACAATGTGAGAAAGTTGTAAACATGAACAAACTTATTTATTATAGGATGATTATTAGCTGAAGGTCTAAACTATTTTATACTGACGTCAAAGCTTGCAGTCCACGCGATTAACGAAATATGTATATTTTCATAAATGCCAATTACACCTAAGAGTAAATTTAACTACCTAAGAATTGTATTGAAGTGTTTACAACTAAATTAGGAAATAACGAAAACCAAAACATAACAACGTAGAATGTGCATAAATTTTATTTTCATTTTAATATAACACATCGATGCATCGGCATTTATTAACAGAAAAGTAGGAATAAGAGTAAGTATATTGACATGAAAAATTTAAAGCGTCTTACAAGTGACATAGGAAAAGGTGTATCTTCATATTTAATACTTTCTTCGTACTGACACTGCTATCATGTATACTGGATTAATACCAAAATGACTGAAATTTGCAAACCATCGAAACTATTTACAACGGTAAACCAATGCCCATCGCTTCCCATTCCATGATTTTTGGGTCTGGCGTTGGTCTGGAAGGACGTGGTGGCTTGTTCCTTCGCTCCTCAAATCCTCGATTAATTGCGTCCATGTCAACATTCAAATCCGGTATGGCTTCATCCCAAGGTCCCAATATGTTCCGCTTATGCTGAATATAGATCACATACAAAGACGGGGCAACGACAATTGTTATAAACATACAGAATACGTAGAATAACATAAACCAAGGGGACACGGTGTAGCTGGCTAAGGATAACAGCAAACAATAAAGGACAGATCCCGGTGTCCAGTCCCACATCATTCTGGCAAATTGAGGAAAACAGATAAAGCACAAAACTCCAAAAGACAAAAGGGCCAAGCAGTGATTATCAGATTGAAGTCGGGAGCCCATACAAAACATTGCAAAAATTGCAGAGTTTGTTGACAACGCATGACAGACGCAGTAGGCCATAATTCCATAATTATTGCAGAGTAGATGAACTCCAAACAGGATGGTGCACCAGGCATGCACAGTGTCGATATCCATGGTGATGGTGAGCGTTCGAAGCATGGGTGTCAGGAGGTAGGAGAAAACTCCGCATAGGAAAGATACTTTGAGATCCCAAAAGAGTGAAACTTTCATGAGCGTCTCCAGGTTCCACTTTTCGTTCCAAAAGCGCCACGCATTAACAATGAGGTAACCCACTATCGCACACGAGAAAGAGATCTGGAACACAGTCGTTGGAGTAATGTTGTCTCGCCCTAGATGGTAGTAGAAGATGAAATAGAGGACACAGGTGCAGATGTTTAGGGAAAGACGAGTCGTTGCCACAATCGCTTCCGTTAGTGTGTAGTAGTTGAGGTTCGTGTTGAGCTGCATGGAGCAGAGGAAGTCTGGATCGGTGTAGTTATCATAGTACGTGTCACGCTTGTACAAAGTTCTGAAGTGACAATTATCCATATCATCCACCTCCTTGACGAGGGGCTTCTTAATGAATCGACTGAGGTCCAACATGTCTTTCACTTGCATGAGAACGAGAACAATCCACTGGAGAAGCTTGACTCTAGAAAGGGACACATCATTAAATTCATAATTAGAAATGAGGAGCATTAAAATCATCATGATTCTTAATAGTTTGCACTAATTGGCGTATAACAATCCCACCGGTGTAGCCGCAAAAAGATCTTGACGAGAATGTCATCAAACTCAACCACTTCCTCATTCTGTTCTCTCTTCTGGAGCTCCTCCGTCGTTCTTTTTGACATAAATTTGCCCATTTTGTACCCAATTTAATGAGCACTCAACTCCTTACGGGAAACGTAAATTCACTGACTGAAGTTGATCACCTTGTACTTGTTATCAATGCTAAACCACCGACAAAACTAGTAATTTAATTATGTATCAAAACAATAATCAAAACCCTTTGTTTTTATTTCATTGTTTATGACAGATGACTTCCTTCCTCTTACGAATATTTAACATTGTTTATTTTCATCAAACCTAACTGATTGCTGACTGACTATCACCTGGGTTTATTCTTCAACGTCAACTTTTAACCAGCTGTTTAAATATTTAGTTGATTGAAATCTATTTACTAGGTCACAGGTGACCTATACGACACCACGACTAGTTTTGTTTAGTAATTTGAAACTGACAGGAATTGACTGTGATTCAAATCTCAAAAGCAGTTGCAATGATCAAACAAAAATTATGAATGTTCACAATGATGCTGAGATTGGGCGATTTTAGTTTAGCTTCTAGGTATCAAACCTTTTAAGATTTTCAAGGAAAAATATGCGTAATACTACGTTGTCTCTAGGTGTTATGTACGTTTGGCTGATTGTAAGTAAAATTATGAGTTCAAAGATAAAATTCAAGGCAACAAAATTGACCGTTTTTAGTGATCGATGTCATCATAAAATTCCGTTGTGTTATAGGTTTATATGGGTTGACTAACTAGCAGAAGGAACAGCAGCATGATATTATGTACTTCCGAAACTCCTTTACCAACTTTCTAGACGGCATTGTTCTTTACCCAACCAGTGTGGAAATTGTCATCTCCATCTACCTACACGGCTGATGGTAAATATCTCAGCCGAAAATCATCATTGGAGCTTAATACGTACATATTTTACCACGCCATAATATTCTTCTTGCTCTCCCATAATCTTCAGTCTTGGTAGTTTGTTCCGGGTGTTTTATTTAGGTAGACAAGGAGGAAGATTGGTGAAAGGGGAAAAATGAAGTAGACAGAGCTTCATTAAGTGTTTAGGCAGGGAACACACGTTAGGACGGGTTAAAGAAAGCGTAACTCTTTCTCTTCTCCTTGCAAACAACTCAACTCTCACTCAAGTCTTTCAACAACAGAGATGTCGAACCGTCGATGGGAAAAAGGATCACATTAGACGCGGATGACTATACATGCATATCTAGGCGTTTTTGTTATTAAAGCGCTTTGTTGGTGATGTCTTGATTGTATAATATAATATGCAGTACCATAATGTTTTGCCATATATTAACATAGCATAGCACATTTGGTGGAGTGGAGACTTTATTCTTGTTATAAAAACGATTCATATCAGCTCCTCATTTTCCTAAATAGGTACAGAGAACAGACATATTGTAGTAAGTAAAAGTAGAATGTGCCTACCTGAGGGACCATTTTGAGAACTAATAGACAGATGTGACGAAGTGATCTAATGTGAAAAGGGGTAAAAGTAAAATTATGGGAAGGAATTGTGAAAGCAAAGATTATTGGTGGGAAAGTGTAGAAAGCTGAAGGAAGGCACTGTTCTTCAGTTTGGTTTATTACCACAGCAGCATCACAAATTGGATACCAATACTAATATGTGAGTGAGTGAGAGTGAGTGAATGGTTGGAAAATCCATGGGCATATAAGATTTGATGAAACGTGACATAACAGAGGAAAAATACGGCGTGATTGATGGTCTTGTTGTGAGAAACTTTTACTATGCATTAGTAATGTTAACGCGCCACCAAAGTAATGGTAAAAGCACCAAACAGTTTTTTTCTGCTAAACTAACACTCAAACATTATCTACGTAGACTTTAACTGACTTTTCTCATTTCTTTTTTGGTGGTGGATGGATACTTCGTTACACATGCATGCAGTCTTGAGTAAATATAGTCAAAGTTATTCAACCCATTCTTGCCTTGGTTGGGAGCAAACTTACCGACAGATATGCAACTAAGTCATTAAAAAGTATAGTTCATACCGATGCCAAAGTTAGGCAAGAGTTTGCTTGTGGCTGACAGAGCTATGAGTGCACATTGTACATACACATGTGGAAGCAACTGCAGCAACTTCTTAAAACCCCTTCGTACATAGTTGAAACCTCTTCTTGTTCTTTCTCGTTTTTCCGCTTATAGAGGAAAAATAAATTAAGTAGGGGTGCTTTTGTATTTCCGGTAATTTGGCTTGGTAGCACGTTAACTTAGAGTTGAATAGACTGATTCTAAGGAAACCCTTGCGGAGATATCGGAACACACAAGTGAATGAAAACAGCATGGGAGAGGTTCGTGGATTCATGCAACATTTCTGCGGTAATGCAAAAATGAATATTTTCCAAGTAGAATCTCCCTGATTTCACTTGAAAAATATAAAGTTACCAAACCGTTACTATGCTTCTCACAAGAAACAACATCATTGCGAATAAAACTGATCGTGAGTAAGAGCAAAACGGAAGAAAATAAACCTAAAAACACGAAATTTTAAGAATTGAAGCAATAGTGAGTATTATATATTCCAAATTTTTTTTAAAAGACTGTGTTTATACAGCTTTGTTTTAATATATGACATATGATGTACCAAATTCCCCATTAACAGGGCTAATACTTCAAAATAGCAATATGCGTTGTTGCTGTTACCTCTTGCAGCTAAACATTGAGCGGTTTTTCTAGATATAGCGAATTTCCTTATGCTTCACTTCTATGAAGAAAAATAGTTTGACCTTAAAATTTGATCTGATCATGTCAAACGGATTTTAGACTCGATCTACCTTAACTACCAACCTGTGTTGGCAAAAAAGCGCTTTTTTCGTCAAAAATATGTGCTTTTTATTGATTGCTGTTTTGAAGCTTTTTTGCTGTTTTGGAGCTTTTTTGCTGTTTTGGTGCTATTTTGCTGGATTCAGTAAGATACAAGACAGATTCCTATGAATCATGAACAAGATTTCATGATGTTATTCAGAAATAATACATAATAAACACGCAGACAAAACTCAAACTGGAGTTAGTGTTTGCACGAACGCAAAAGGATGGTTTTCTGCCAATAAAACTGACATTTTAGGTAATTTTTTTCAAAAAAGCAAAACAGCAATCCAGCAAGTAGATTTGATCAGCAAAAAAGCTACTTAAATAGCAAAAAAGCAGCTTTTCAAAACAGCGCTGTTTTGCTGATTGCCAACACTGCTACCAACCTGTACAAACAAAATTTCAAAAACTCGAACTGTTTTAAAATGAGGCTGTCTACAGATCGACTAACAGACTGACATTGTAGTGTCATAAGAAAACTAAGATGTAGTCGTACCATTGAATAAAGTCCAGAAAATGTAAATTATTTGAGAAGTATTGCTTTACAAAACAATGAAAAATGATTTGAGCTCGTGCTCACAACATTTTGGGTTTTCACTTTCACAATCATATTGATTAGTGCCATTGCCATGCTTTAGAAATCATGGGATATGGTAGACGCTCATCTGCTAATATCCGCAGGATACGTCCATAAATACGTATATCATGTTCTCTAGAAAGGCGAAGAGAAATGGGGCAAATAGCAAATCATCAAAACGTGTAGACGTGTCTAGTCGACGAGTACAGTAACCTTACAAAACTCCGAAACATTCTTATCTACTTCTCTTGATGCTTTGCTCGTCATTCTTTCAAAGCACGTCTGATGTTTGCTGCTCATCTCTATTTCACGTATTCGATGAGCCTTTGAAAGTCTTAATCAATGGCAAAAAGAGCAAAAATCAAGATGTAATACTTCAAAATAGAGACCGAAATAGAGATGTAGTAACGAATTGAGCACTCAGACTCTCACACCTTTTCTATGGCATTGCTTTCTCCAGCAGGCTCTTCATGATATTCATATTTCTATACATTGAAATGGAAGTTGCTACAGATCTGATTTTTTATACTTTATGCAGGATTCTCCGTCAATTTATTTTTGTGTTTGGGCACACAAGCAGACATTAAACAAACTTGAGAGAAGTGAAACAAAAAATCAAACTATTCATTCGTTTCCAGTTAGTTCTTTGGAAGTTGCAATATAAAGATTTAAAGGTATAGTATCTATATTTACATCAAGTCTGCTAATGTACGTCTTACAATGCGTCTCAATGCTACAGTAACACCGTTTAGTTTTTGGAAATAACAGATTTTAACATGTACGCTCAACTGGAGTTCAAGAAAATCAAAATCAAAGCATCTGTTTCAAAAGTAAAAATTGTCAAAAGTTTAATGATCCAGCAGGACAAAGAAAAATGAATTAACTGACATAATTACTGGTTATGTAATGCGTCATTCAAATCTTGTGAAACTTTTATTGCTCACTTCAGATTAACAATTTCATTTTCCAAATATAGAGCATATTACTTATACATGTACAGTCCCATCAAATTCCACTTCGGTTTCTGATTTCAATTTAGGTGAACTACATAAATGTCAGCCTCCACCAAAAAGTGTATAACAGCCAGTATCGAAACAAGTTTCAGACAAGCGGCTGACTATATTACCCAATAAATTGATGTGGTAATGAGGTTTTAATCGAAATACTGTTATTAAAAACGGCAAATCTTACTACTTACATAACCAATGTCTTGGGGTATTGTGAGATGACACAATTGTAGCATCCATTTAACGTTTGTTAATACTTCTGTGGTTGTAAAGATATATTTACTTCCTATATTGTCTTACATATTATCAATGACAATAGTTAAACGTTTTTTAATGAATTTCTAAGATCGTTGATAAAATTAAGAATCTGTTTTCAACTTTTACAATTATTTCATTATCCTGCAACGGGGAGAAAGTGTTAGCATTTCTAAATTGATTTTAATATTCCACTAGACACTTATGTTTAGCTTATATCATCAACCCGCTTTCTAAAGAATTCTGTAAACTTAACATTACAGAGTAGAAACGGCATGAAAGTGTTTTGTCAAACAGAGTTGCCCTTCTGTCGAAAAAGTCCAAAGCTGGGAAAAACTCACAACATAATGCCGGCGATACAAAGGACCGATGAAAGTTTCTGGTTGTTCACATGATTTCATAGAACATAATGTCAATCAACCCAAGTTGATCGACGAGGTAGGGTAATACTGATACATTACTTACACAAGGCCGTAGTGTAATGCTAGATTTTTCTCGTTTTGAACATCTTACATCCCAGTTCTTATCAATCTTCATTCTCTGACAACAAATGTCACAGCAAAATATTACGTACCCAATTTTCTCTTTTCGTTTAAACTCCATTCAGGCATCCAGGTAACACAAGCGCACACCCGCTTCGAAAGTTTATCCTTCCACTTTGTATTATAGTTTTGCATTGTATATGCTCTAGCTGTGCTTGGGAGAAATTTTACGTAACTGAGTTGTCACATCGAGTTGACATCACATCATCGCTTAATACAAAAACGAATGCTAGTTTACTCACACGTAATTACTGTATGGTAGCCAATCATCCCTAACGCCTGGAGTGGGAATAAAGTCAATAAAAGTTATACTACTTTCTGTGGAGCCCCACCACATATTCGTACTCAAGTTTGATGCCATGCAACAACAATGCAACTATGATTGCGTTGTGTTTTATGAGTGCAAGTGTCCATTTTACTTACTTAGGTGCACCGTCTATATGTATACGTCCGATGACATTATTTTGGTACTGGGATGAAAAGCTGATTTATTGCTTAACCTGTTTAAGTTTCATCACTGGAAAGATGAAATGCCTACTTTGGTTGATGGAGGAGCTTCTTCACTTTTCTTCCATTCCAAGTTTGGCTTCCCCCGTTTTTTTCTAGGGAAAGTGATGCGTTATGGCAGTGAATAATCTGAATGAACATAAATACACACCAAAAATGAGGAGTCAGACTGGCGGTGCTTGTTGAGAGAATGTGAAACAGCCACCAAGTATGGAAAATGGCAGAACAAATTTCAAATTCTAAACTGGTAGCTCTTCCTGTTTCACTACGAAGGTAGGTGTAGCGTAATTTATATCCTGGTGGAAATACTGTGGCATGTAAAGCACAACATACGGGTTTCTGCTAGCCGAGCGGTCATATTATTATGGATGTACGTAATGTGATGTAATGTATAGGTTGGGATAGTTCAATTCTCCTTAATATTTCCTTTGGCCACCTAATACGGTTTCCAAGATTCCAAGACATGTTTGCAGCAGCATCGCCGGTATGGCATAACGAACGTGGACAGCGTTCATACTCCATACTGTCATTGACTTTCTTCCTGTATTCAAGCAAGTTACCCTTTCGCTTTTCTACATGAATCTGAGAATCCCTCTCAGTTTCAATTTATTTGGAATTTTTAAGCCGTTCTCTCACTCGTCTTTACTCAAACACATTTTCATTCGTTTTTTCTCCTCTTATGCTGCTCTTAGCTCTCCGGGGTGTTGTTTCACTACGTCTCTGATATTTCATTCCTTCTTTGACTTTCAAATCTATTACACTGACATGAGTAAAGAGAGAGAGAGAGAGAAAGATCGAGAGGAAAGTAAAGTTTAGAACCATGGTGTAGCCTCAATCTTCCCTGTCATGTATTCTATTTGAAATTTACCAGTCCTGCAGTTACGATCCGCATTTTTATGCATATAACTGATAAGATGGCGGTATGTTATGCAACGTAAATCACGCAATTGTGAGATGAGTATAATGGGCACATATATGTAACTGCTTGGAAGGTAGCTATGTATATAAATACTATAGGTAAGCTAGCATTGAAAAAATGTGATTTCTCTCTCACCCTTTCTGACTCATCTTCTCATTGTGTAATTTTTCATGAGAATATATATCTACACATATCCTATTTTCTTCATTCCGGTAGAAGTAGTACTGCTTGCATAATATAAAGGTGGGTAAGTTTTTTTTTTGACAAAAGAGGATTGCGCAGCCTTTGCTTTGCATTAACTCTGAGATGTATAGGGTTAAAAACGAGATTGACTGCATGTGAACGGTCATAAAAATACGTTGACATTATTATCTATAAAATAAAAAGAAAGTGGGTGCGAAAAACTGGGAAGTGAGGAGAGGCTACAAGCCATGAATTTGTTAGAAAGTTAAATAATTCATGGATCTTTGGCATGACAATTATCACGGAGCGTATGTTGGCTTGCAAAAATATGAGGTGGTGCGGCTTGAAAGAGGACTATCTCGATGACCCCATTATTATTTGAAACATGATTCAGGTGTGACAAGGGGAGGGCCAGAGATGATGAAAATGGTTTCTCTGGAGGCTTGGATTGGCACAAGGATTGATAGGCAATTCGTGGGAAAGAAACACTTTCTACTAGATCACTGTCTCTGAGAGAACGGGCCTCCCCTGCCCCGTACTGATTTATGTCTTCATACATAAACTTACTTTGAACATGCCCTTTCCCCGTCTCAGTCTCCCGTTAACGCAAACTTGTAACGAAGGAAGGAGGAAGGATACTTGAAAATAAGTATATAAAATGTTCATTTGACTGAACTTGCAACCATGAGCGTATGAACATGTGTGTGTTTGTGTTACGGTTCAGCCGGCACACCAGAAGTCGTCGCAACTGGAGGCTTCGAACAGCACCGCACTAGGCTAATATCCATAATGCACGTACTACACATGCTATTACACTCATTTCTATTTCTTACGTTATCTCTTTCTCCTCTTCGTTTTCTCCACTTTTCCTTCATTTGCCTTCCCAATGGCTCCCTTCAGTATTTCCTTTCCAAAACTTTGATGCAACACCACCACTTCCTTCAAAGCCAACATATAACCAACTACAAAACCAGCAAAGAAAAATTGGGAGAAGGAAAAAATCAGAAATTCCAAATGTTCCTACATGAAGTTGATTTTCCTCCAAAAGAAGAGTGAAAGAGGTTATAGATTCAGCGCGGCATATAAATGTTTGAAGATGATACTAGATCCGCTGATCTCTCATGTTAGTAAAACTTTCATCGAATCCATTTCCTGTTAGTAAACAATCTCCGGCTTTGAAATATTGGTACATATCACCTATAGAAAAGGAAGCTCCGAGACCTCACTCACTACACTTCTCCAACGCAGATCCAAATTTATATGCCACTGGTCATAGATAAATAAGTGGCCGTAAAAATTCACACAACTGCCGCATCAATTGTATCTTTTCAACATGTTGTACGTGCGGAGTAAGTTATATTTGCATGTGTCTGCCACAGAGTCGTAATATTGCTATTTATGGTGTAAATTTTGCTTTTCAAACGCCTACGTGCATGGTTTTATTTGAAAGTTTTTATATTCCCCTGCTCTCTCTCTCTAGAACCCGATGGATCTTACTCTTTTACAATTGCTGTAAGTAGTTCTATAGAAAGTAATGTTTCTTGTAACGTACTGCATATATTTATAAAATTATTTTAATTTGCAAATTTAAATCGACAAGTTAGCATATATTGTTGCAGCCATTTCATTTGAAGGAATATAACTCATTAAAATTACGTAATATGTGGCAAAGAAAGTGATAAAAAGATAATATGGCACATTCGTCCTTTTTTGTCTAGTTACGTAGTTTCTTGTTTCCTTGATGCATGAAGAAATGCTGAAATTGTGGAATATATCTCCAAAGAAATGGCTCCCAACTCTTCCAGTTTTCCCTACTTCTAGTATATCGAGCTAAGCATACAAAACGGTTTCCTATTTCCAAAAGCCACCACTTCAGCCTGAATCCGAAATGGTGGGAGTGTGGAGCGGAGGAATATTTTAAATATTTAGCAAGAAGCAAGCAGCATAAAGTATCCATATTAGTGGTCGGAGCAGACGGTATGGGTATGGAATGAAACGGTGTCTCACGTAAATACACAATTATTTTATTCAAGTCCTTTACTCACTAGGTTGCCCGCTGTCGGTATCATCATATGAAACCGAGCGAGTTGAACCACTTCCTCATCGGCATTCCTATCATTTGCAACCATCTGTCGACTTCTTCAAAATATTATTGACTGGAGAGGACCACAAAGCAGCTTCCTTACTCAAAACAGTACACAATATTACATGGACTGGTTGAGGTTGAAATAATAATGCCTACTAACCAACTAGCATGGAATCTCGCCTCCGTTCCTAGCCGCTTCTCTGTAATAATGCAGCTGCATGATGAATTTGAAATACAAAAGTGCTCATATCACTCATACTGCAAGACAATAGAAGCTATTGAAACATGGTGGAGAATAAGTCCATTTGAATGTACGTATTTCCGAAATGCCTACTTTCTCTCAGGCAGGATCCCAAAGGCATCCTTCTGCAGGAGGTATAAGCACACGGTAGAGAAAGCACATTTGTAAAGATTTGAAACGTGCTAAATGGAATATTATTTACTGGAATGTGACATATCGATGTAGTGCAGACAAAGAGGACGTGGAATCATTTGTGAGAAACCTGAAAAAGAAAGTCTGAAAGGTATAGCGAAATGGGCTATAATGTATTTAATGGTAAAACGGACACTTTGACCACACCATAGAGTGACATTTGTGGAGTAAAGTTTGGAGACAAGTTTGATACAATTATCTATGAGTCCGATGGCTGGTTATCTCCTCCGACTATCATTTTATATGGGACACTCCTTCTTTTCCAACCGTTCTAGGTTATATGTAGAGCGTATGTTCTTAATGTGACAGGGAAGCAGTGTGCAAGGGAAATCATACGCTATAAACGTAACGTTATTGCAATACTATGAAAAAATCATACAAGTTCATGTTCTACTAACTTTTTTTACGTCCATTCTTTTATGCCCCAACCCCTCTGCTATCATTTGTCTGGCCGTTGTGTTATATTGCACATTAAGTGGATTCTGCAGTACAAGTGCAGGAGTGAAAGATACGAAATAGAAGCAAGCAATATAAAACTGGAATAGGCTTATTGCCTTTTGGGTAGCGATGGCAAATCGGTTGCCTCATCTCTATCTGTTTCACTCGCCTGCTTTCCTACGATGAAGAATTTTCTGCCACTTCGGAGAACCGAAACTTTTACCAATCAGTGTCATCTTGAAGAGCAAACCAATGTCACCCATTATACTTATAAAAAACTCAAGAGTGCTTTTACGCCATTTAGGAATAATAAGTGCACCTATGTCACTTCGCAGGGTGGATTGGATTGAAGGATGAGGAGCTCTGAAGTTTCCAATTTTTGGTATAAACACACTTATATACATGTATAAAGACGAGGAAAAGTTAGTTTTGGTTTTTTATTTAAAAGAACTTTTCCTTGTTACGTACATTGGTTTAAAACTAACGGGACGAGAATCGTCAACTCGTCTCTGTTCTTACGTCTCAATTGTTTACACGTTTATCTTGTTACTTTCAGTCCTCTTCACACACTCTTTTCTAATGGTGGTGGTAGCTAGGGCTTCAAGAAGCTTGAAAATCTACAAAATGTTTAGTGGAGTTTATATCACTTCACTCGATTGTTTCCCTTTCCCTTTAACAAGCTCATTTTTACGCAAAATGTGATATCGAAAACGAAACTACATTATCAACTCCAGTGCTGAGTGTGCGACAAAGAACTCTGCCTAACTATTATGTGGTAAGTAGAAGGATGAATTGCTGTTTAAAACTATATTTAAACTGTTGATGCAGGCATTCTTTTAAGGTTTTAATGAATACTGGTCTACGAAACGTGCATACGAAAATGTACGTCCCTCGAAGAATAATTTAGACCCGTTAGTACATGCATGTTTCAGTTTAATGAGAATAGAAAAATTAAGACCGTATAAAAAATTGCTGGCATTTCCAAACTGTTCCTTAATCATTTTAACAGTACAAGGTAATTAAATAAGTAGGAATTAACCGCTAACCGATTTTAGTTCAACATCAACTAACTGATGGTTGCTGTTTGAGCCCTTTCCTACTGGAAAAAAGGTGCACAAGATCGATTGCTCCGCAGGAATGCTTTTATTGGCTCCATACAGCAAGTGTTTGGAAGGAATGTACCGCTTTCAGTAAGAAACTGCGTGGTTCATGAACAACAAAGGATTCCCCTCTTCAAGAATGTCGTCTTAATCTGAAGCATTTATTAAAAGACACTCTCTGTAGACATGTATTGCATTGCAGTGGTTCATTATTCCTTTATCTGGAGTACTATAATCTATAATTGCTAAATTTTTATCACCAGCAGTGCAAACACTGCAAAAACTGGCAACCTAATCTAACTTGGCTTGTGTAGATGTAGTATGTTCATTGTGACACTAAATTTTATCTACTTGCTGATACTGTACCACATAATTACATCACTGCATGAATGGAAATAGCCAAAAGTACAATGCAAATATTTACTTGTACTTGCATCTGTCAACTAACATGTTTTTATAGAGAAAGTATTAAAAAAATACCAACTTTCCAATATCACCCACATGTGTTTATATTTGCACATACTATATGCACTTGATATTATATTGAAAGTGCATTAAACCACCGCTGGCACCACCACTACTGTCTCTGCCATATAATTTAGATTGTCTCTTTCCCTTTTCATACAAGATGAATTGAATTGAAACGAAAGAAGACTAACCCACTGCAACTTATTTCTGCCAAAGAAACAATGTTCAGAAGGATAAATTGTAATAGTAGTAAAAAAGAAGTGGACCCAGTAAGAAAAAAAGGAGCAGTGGAGAAAAAGAAAGTCCGTTTCATGCCAACATTCCTACTAAGGCATCTATGTATCCAAATCCAAGGACATAAAGTACACAGAAGAAAGCTCTAAGTAGGCTTACAAGTGAGTGAGTGGACCAACTTTTTAGGATGGAATAATAAAAGGACAAATACCTTTTGTCCAGCCTCTAATTGCACCGAAGGAATTTATGCGGGGCGTAAACTTTCTTGATGCATGCTCCTGCTGGTATCTCATCACTCCCCCTTTTTCTGTTTTTCTTTTGTCTCTTTCTTCTTTTAAAGTTTCCCCTTTAATTATACACGACTGAAATACTACACATTTTTAAACTGATGAGAGTACACAAGACCATTAGAAAAGAGATATATATTTCTTCTCTAGTTGCAGGTACTAGAATACGGGCTGCGGAGAAAGTTTTTGGATTATTCTTGGTTGTTGCTTTAAAATAAAGGCAATGGTCATTTATACATCAGCTCATCGTTAGAACTGTCACAAGTTTCAAACTAAATAACGCATGTAAGTTTGTTCCTGACTTGACATACGCAGCAGGTAGCTCTCATTTTGTAGCTTGATGCTTCGAGTTACAACCCGCTTAAGTTGGAAGGTTGGAAACTAATTGTCAGTCCAAAATACGTTGATTATTTTCTTCATGTAACATCGTGGTTAGGAGCATTGCACGAGCCACTAAACTTATGTGTGTGGGTTGAGGAGACACAAGCGGATTGACGCCGAGAAGTCGTTGGGTTTTGAGCTCCAAAAACGTGGTAGTACCTACCAAGATGAAAAGTTCGAGTTCTCATTATTGTTGGGAACCCTCTGCTTAATTTCTTTTATTAAATAACCCAATGCATTCCATGACACTAAGGTTTTATTTGTACCAGCAATGTACCTACAACTAAAGTTACCTGGAAGCCTATAGTAATACCAGGGTGTACATTCTTGTGCATACGGCCATTGCATGTGAAAATCTTTTGGATATATTGTGCTCTCATTGCCCCTTGCCATCTTTTAGTACCATAGCAGCTGCTGCACGTATGGTTAGTGGCATGTATTTACTGCTCCCAACTTGGAGGATAGGTGCTGTTCCAAAGCTTTCCCGCAGTGCCAAACGACAGCTTTACCATAGGGGGACAAGAAGAGGGAAAGAATAAAGGAGCAATTTGTAGAGTATGCTGGTTTTGCGTGGTTTGGGCGTATTTCTTCCTTTTCTTGGTGAAAATTATGAGAAGTCATGTATATACAGAAGATGGTATTGGTTTATTTCATACATGCATATTATATATGTGCATGGGCTATATGGGACGGAACTCTGCTGCTTGTTTTCAAGCATGTCTCACTCTTGTCAAGAAAAACATTTTCAAAGAGGGATGAAAAACATTGCAAACCAACTCGTTCTCCATTGAAATCTTCATCATCTTGACAAACACAAATTCACAGAGAATTCATAGTATTTGATAGTCAGAAAATCATACAGAGATTCCTCAACATTAAACAAAATCGCAAGGATTTTTTGTCCTCTGAAGAAAAACGGAAGAGGGTCGGTTGTGTAGCAAACCAGTCACAACTCACATGGATCAACGGTAACTCAAACCAGGTATAAGTTTTGTGTCGTCAATCCGCTAAACCAGACGGTAGGACTGGATGATATAAGCCTTGAGTATTCAATACTTTCACATTCTTCCTCATCTTTCTGCTTCTTCATGTTATTCCAGCTTCTGCTTCCTTCCTCCCATATTGGCAAACTTCGCGGCTGGTATGCATCCTGCAGTTTTTAATGGAAATCCGACTGCTTGTGGAGAATGGTGGACGTTGTTGCAATGGTGTATAGGTAAAATTAGGTTTTAGGTGGAGAAACTCCAGGTTTGCATCCCTTTTCATAGACCTAAACCTTGTCTTGCCCCCTTGCGTGCCGACTTTGTTCAAATTCCACTTTTTGGTTAGGAAACCGAGGAAGAGAACGGGAGATGTGATTTCAAGCATCATATAAGATCTCAAACAGACACTCGTGTGCCCAACTGACGGCCAGCAAAAGCAAAAGAACTACATTAAAAGGAACAACAAAAGAGATTTGAAATAAAATCCCATCACAGAGGAATATATCCTCAAGGAAATGCTCCAAGATTGTGGTTTAGATGAATGTAGGAGGATTCAATTTTTGCAGGCTGGGATTTTTTTTTGGGAATTGAGATTTGATTGAAAGAAGAATCTCATCTTGCAAAAGGATAATGTACATTCTGAAATAGAAAGCACAACTGTGGGAGAGGGATGGACAAAAAATGTTTGATTTTTTTCCTTTTAAATACACCAGTCAGTATATCAAAAGTCAATTCAATGTTGTTGGTTATATGATGCCTGTGGCGAGCATGGCAAGTGACTTTTCATTCTGGGGTTTCTGCATAACATCACAGTTTGGTTAGAACCACAGCAATATGAATAGAAAGCCAGCAAGAGAACATCTCAACTTCTACTCGTTTAAAATAAACAAAGAATATGAACGAAAAAAAAATACCTTTTCTCCAAATTGTTCTTGTGTGATAGAAAAGCTGTTTAAATCTAGCCTACGTCGAACAAAGTGCTTAGGAAATATGACTATTGCTAAATCCTTTTTATTACTATACATTACTACGATTTCAGCCATCTTCATCACCCAAAAGAATCTTGGATCCGAAAATGGGTTTTCTCTACATTTTGTTTTTTAAATGGAAACCTTCCAAAAGCAACTAGAAAGGGTAGGGAGCGCCAAGAAACTGTCTCTCACAACCTTTATTGGTTTTTGCATGCAAGAAAATTGTAAAATTTTGCATATGAATTGTTTTATTTCCCTGCAAAAATAGTGAGATTTGGAAACGGAGAATTCCATAAAACATCCCATTTTCAGGAAAACGCCATCATGCATAAAAATGCGGCCAAGTAGTCCATCTAAAAATTCTACTGTCTTCATCCTCTGGATTACATTGAAAATTAACTGCTTCCCTTTACTTTTGTATGTATCCTATGCACGTCAATCAATTTTGTATGTTCCAACTTGGTTGAGATTGGTAGGCTGATATTACAATAACTTGTACTTAAAAGAATGAACTAATATGTCATAGTTTTTATACTCTGTTGACTAAAGTCAAATTGCGGTTTTGTGTCCACATTCCTCAAACCTTCCTTGTGTTTCTTCTCAGACTACTCTCTAAATTAAAATTTGTACCGTTTATCTTTTATATAAAAAAAACCCTACTGGCTCTCTATTTCATTCTACCTCAGGCAACCTATCTAGGAATACGATCGAAAATTGCTTATCGATTGGTATAAAATCAGGATATGAAAGGCCATGAAATTCTATTATCATAGCTCTTCTCCCATTTTTATGGTAGTTTTATTTTGTTATCATAAGTCAAACACATATTTCTTCATTCGGTTTACGTCCACATAATAATGCCACTGTAAGTAAACGAAGATATAGCCCGTAGATATTGAATGAAGATCATGATCACTTTGTATTTACATCCTGTAGGACATTGCTCTCGGTAGCAGGCACACACGTGCTTCCACAGATATAATATATATGTTTACCAATGAAGATGCGACAGCACTCACACTTTTCACCATAACAAGTACATCCATGTTGGTAGGTACTTGATGTATGATAAGTGGAATGATTGAGACCGTTTATACCGACAGGTTGGTTATGCGTTGTCTTGTTATACACATATTATCTTTAACTTTTTACAAGAACTGGAAACAAGAACGAGATTGATTCAGTTTGATCATCCATATCTCTGTCTCTACTTACTCCACGTCTATTATTTTTTCCGGCTTTTTCATCTTCATGCCACATCTATTCCGCATGAATAGCAATTTAAGAACGTTTTTTGTGTGTCTGTAAAAATTGGAATGCGTGAATGAACAACAGAGACATGGAAAGCAAGCCTCAAGTAAACCTGTCCACATTAAAAAGAGTGGAATCAATTACCGTTTTTTCAACAACGTCTCCTAATACAAACTGCGAGCAGCTGGAGTACTCTAATATCTATAATCATCATCATCATCATTCTCCATAGTCTTCAAAATGGATACAAGTAGTTCTCTACCTTTTTTTGGTTTTCAGGAAAGAAGTGCGCAATACGCATTCAACCATTCATAATATCCATGTAGCTTCCACAATAACTAGTAGGAACAGGGAATTGAGGTAGAATATAGTTCAAAGCCACAACTGCTCACAAGGTAATCCATCAAAGAATGGAAAAAGTTACATAAAGTATATATTACACTCAACCAAAAGTTCAGCAAGGAAACTTTACGTAATGATTTCTTGTATGTCAGTACGTGCCTCCATGTACCATTTACCTTCCTAACGTTTTTCTCACTCACGATCCCTCCATTCGATGAGGATCCATGAGGTATGCATCATAATAAGACTCATATAGCATCTAGGTTATTGCCTCCAATCATCAAATGGAATCAGCTTCATGCATTGAAATCCAAAGTTACACACTCGTAAAATACAGTATATTCTCGCAATCGAGGTATGATCCATTCCGGAGAAGGACTATTACACATTCGTATATATAATATAAGGAAAGGGCCTCCAGCCAAACAAGTAAAATATTCAACTGCAGCTGGAAAAGTGTACAACAGCATTTGCTTTTCCATCAGTCAGCCAACCCAGTCTGGGTAAGCTGGTTGGGTTTGTTGCAGGGAAATGCAGTGCAGTTTCGTTATTTTGCTCTTATCTCTGTACACCCAACACTTAGGCGTGTAGCTAGGTGAATGCTTACATGTTGTATCATCACACGCCAACAAAAAGTAACGTATGTATATGAAAGGTATTTGAATTCATTTGGGCACAGTTGAAATGGGATACTTTGTGTTGTGTTCTTCCCTCCGCGTTGTTTGGCAAGTGAAAAGAGAGAAAAGGCTCTAGTTACGACTTGAGCAAGGCAATATTGAGAAACCTTTGGCTCATATTATCATCTGTTTAATCCTCAAGTGAAAGAAGCCTGTTTTTGGCCTATGCATTAGTATGGTGATATGATATGGTATGTATATGCATTGCGTTGAGAAAGCTAAAGGTTTCCTATAGCCCCATATTTATAGGTAGCCGAGTGTAGGAATGGACAAGTCTGAATGTCGACGAAAACTTATCTGGCTACAAGGGTTTTTTCTTGTATTCTTTCTCTAAGCACTCTGTACCAATCATAGAGGAAGACATGAAGGCAGTAAAGCAACCAGCATACTTTCTCCGCTTCAATTTGAGTGAAAGAAGTACAAACAAGTAGTCTTACATCTTTTGACAGCCAAGAGTGAACAAGAGAGAAAGAGCAACACGAAAAGATCTCATGGATTTTGCATTACATATAAAGGAGAAATGGCAAGATAACCTAAATAATTCAGAGAGAACTAATCCCCTATGTTTCAGCATACAGATATGATCTCAAAGGAAGTAGAGGCGATCATGAAAAATGAATGAAGATAGGCAGGGGAAAAACAAATCCCAGAAGAGAGACGTTCTCTCTCTCTTTCTCTCCTTTCTACATGTATAGATTCTCAGCTCTGTGGATTGCATGTAGAATACCACGACTTACTTGGTAAGGAATGTCCTGTAAAGCCCCAACAACATTAGATTTGCTTGCTTAGCCAAAGTCAGTACCACCATCAGTACACACACATCCGTATATATAGTTTTTAGGCAATTTCGTTACGAAAACCCTCATCTGCCATTTGAAAGACGTACAAAGTGTACAATGTACATTTCTTACTTTTTTCTTCTTTGCTTCAACTCAGTTCAAGTTCATATTCTTCAGCTCCACCCCTACAACTCGGAGTATGAATGTGTTTGAATTACTGCATGCAAATCACATAGTGACATCCTAATTACATCCCTGAGAAAATGGCATATGTATGGGGAAATAAGGGGAAGGCGGAAGACGAACACGCTTCAGGACAGGATGACGAGTTTGAAAGAGGAGACGGAGAAACGGCAAAATGGTCAACTATACACAAAAGTGCACCTTGGCTCACTACCGCTGGTGATGTCGAGCATACGTATTTTTTCCTGTAAAATAGCTATCTCTAGCTTCTCAGTTGGGAGAAAGAGGCAGGGAGAAAGTGGAATTGAAAAGTGGTGGATTTTTTAGCATCTTTTCTGCTCATGCATATGGATGTGCAACGGAATGTGCGTATTTTACTATCTGATAGCATATTTTCATATGCCCAAGTTACATACAAAAGTCGTAAGAATTTCACAGTGAAAGCCGTAAACTATGTGAGACTGCCTCTGCTACGTTTTTATTATACACGTAGAGCACAGCGAATTCTCCTGTGAGCGCATTCCATTGAGCATCTTTTTAACTTAAATATTGTATTATACGACTTTGATAAGGATTCCTCCTTGTTTGCCTCAAATGGACACTAAGACGGACAGTTGAGTAGCTGGTTATTTTGTGGAATGTGCTCTTTTATGGAAAAGAGAGTACACAAGTGAAAAGGGGTATCCTTTTCCCAGTTCAAACCATACGATTTCCAGGCACGACAGTTGAGAAGAATGCATCTACATTTTTCTCTTCTCAATGAGTACCAAAAAAATTGTTGGGAAAAAGTATTCTCTCCTTTCCATACATATTCTTCTGAGATCCAGAAAATGAAATCCTTTTGCTATGTTGGGCATATGCTAATCTGAGGAGGTATCTACATGAGATTTTAACAGGTACCGGTATAACATTTATGCATCAACTTAGGAGATGGAGTGCTATAAGCGTAAAAGTGAATTTTGACACTCGCATTCATAACCATCTGGATATCTGGACTGGGAAAGGATTCATTTGAAAGGGCTCTTGTAACGTCAAAATGGCTGTGAGAGAAGGTGTAGGACTAAGCCTGTGTCCTCATATGGATGTAGGTCCATGTTCCCAAATTGTTATTGGCAACTGGCTGGTTTGGCGTTCAGAATAGCCAGCTTCTGTTGCTGTTGATGACGCCGACTAACTGCCATTACTGAAGCTATTACATAAAACCTAACACACATTTGAGTATGCATGTAACGACATTTTAGACTACAGTTAAGGAGCCAAGAGACAGTGGAGCTCACTGAAGAAAACTCATTCTCAGCCCTGAAGCATGCCACTAAAATGGGAAAAGCGACTAACCTTATAATGTCCCTTTGTAGTTTCCTTTTACAAGTCATTGTAGGTTGGCTAAAACTGGTTTGAGAGCACCGAACCAAGACGAAAATCTACTGAGTAAAAACAATTTAGAACCTTTTCTGTTTTCCTCTCCTCTCATCGTCCTCCTTAAGTTTTTACTTATTCTTCGTATTTCCCTTGCCATGTGTGTCATATATTGTGCTAACAAGGAAGGAACAGGAAAAGGAAGAAAGAAACGGGAACTCGTAAGTGTGTGCTGAGAGTGGTGCATGAGAGCAGTGTTTGTCGCTCCATTCTCCTATATTTCTATTAACCTATTATATTGTGTTCGCTTGTCTTTTTCCCGCTTCAACCAGCTTCTCTCAACTCAACGTTTCTCCTTCTTATATTTTCACTCTCCAAAAAGAAAGAAAAATAGGCAGTGGTCGTGCAGAACGCAATCCTTCGTAACGTAACGCAACCCCAAACTCCGCATTGTGTCTGTATATGATGAGCAGAAAACACATGAGATATCTCTGTAAGATTACAAAAGCCCTGTGCTTGTACTAAGCTTAAATAAGATTGAAGGAGGAAAGAGTTGTAGTTTTACGTACTGGGAGAGCTGTGCGTGCTAAGGCAGAGAAAGTAGGAAAGGAAGAAGTAAAGCCTTTAGCTCAAGCCCAGCTGATCTATCTTGAATGCTATAATGGCTCGTCTTTATATACTGTCGGAGAAACTTTGAACATGACACCACTTTAAGAAAACTCTCATCTTACCAGCTCGTTTATCCATTGCAACCACTAGTCCACCATATACATTCATCTACTTCCTTATGCATAATATCCCGGTGTTATGAGGCTGTCCTCCTCTCATTCAGGTGCAGATAACATTCACTCAGCCTTTCCTCACTTAAATTACGCTAGTACTACCAACCATCTAACACAACACTTCCATATCAGGAAAAATACAATGAAAGGATGTCTGCAAACTACATTTATTTCTCGCAAAAGGGTAAAGAATAGGACAACGACGAGAAGCTGTGGCAGTTGAACGGAAAAACGAAAGAATCTTTTGTACTGACCCACACCACAGAAAGATGGCAGCGATAATATGGTAAATGCAGTCACTCAACGGTCGAAAGAGCTCCCATTTGCTTAGTTGAGAACATTTTGTCAACCATTCTCTTTTTGTTGGTTCGTAAAAGAAATGGACAACAAAATTGAATGAATACTTTCCCAGGGGAAGTCATGCACACATGGAACATTCAGTTAGTCAACTTACGCTATTTTAATGGCTTGTCTTTTTCAGTTCTATGGGTCTATATAACGACTATGGACCACCTAACCAAACAAATCATTTGCTCAGGACGTCGAACAAGAATGGCAGCCATTGAGTTGCAAGCTTTATTTCGTTCTCTGGCTTCAATTTACAGACAATTGAAGAGGGCATAAAATTAGGGGCAACGTGAGTCAAGATTAGAGGGAAACTTTTTCGCATCCGAGGACAAAAATTGGAAGGTTATAACTTGACTTATTGGTAGGAAGAAAGGTGTAGCGTAGTGAAATCATGATCATCATCATCATTCTTCATGCAATATTCGTCATATAAATGAAGCTGCAAAGAAGAGTTCCAGAGTGAGAGCTTCCATAAAGAATTTTCTCCCTCCAAAACTTCGAAATTACCATTCCGCTCCAAACTTGGTTCATTTAGAGAGGACATTCCAAGGCGAACTCAAGACGACGCCAGCTTCTGAACAACAGATCATCAGTTCTTGTTTGTTCACGGGGCAACCCCATCAGCGTGAGCCTCTACTTGAGCACAAATAGGAGAAATAAATGAAGAATTACGAACTAGGATTAAACATGACCTGACAAGAGTATATTATGTTAAAGCACGCCACTATGTTTTATGCATGTTATATGCTCTTCCTCTTTGGCTCGTTTGTTCATTTTCTATACAATAACGTGTGCTCTCTCTCTCCTCTGTTTTTCATCTCGTTCCCGAATAAATCCATTAATATACGCTTTTATATGTTACACTCAAAAAAAGGAAAGCCAGGGCCACTCGGAACACAGCCAGCATTTCAAAAGTCTTCATAGCAAGTTTCACAAGATGCATCCCAATAATGATAGTCTGACTCGGTGAGAAAATGAGAGTCCAGTCACTGCTACAACAGTTTAGTTTCATATGACTACAAGCCCTTCAACGGCCACGTTACTTCACAGGTTTGGAAGGCTTTCGAAATGACTGCCGCTGCTACTGCTTCTAGAAAAACCAATGTTTTACACTTACATTCACCACCACCACCACCAGTGAAAATAACAACGGTGAAGCAGAAGAAGACGACGAAGACGATGATGATGTTGATCATGGTTTAGTACTTTTGCTTAGGTAAGCAAGCAAACCAAAGCCACCCAAGTAAAAAGAGAGACTCATATATAAATATAAAAGTTACTTAAGGTCAGCATTAGTTATGTAATATGGACTTGTGGTAGTAGCACCGCTACTAGTTTCACTCTCTCCATAACGTTATGTACATAGATCATGAAACAAGACACTTGATACATTTCTCACGTCTCCTGCATTTGGCGAGTCAACCCACTTCCAATGCATGCATATGCTAGGAAAAACAGAGGAGGAAACAGCAGTTTCGTGTCTCATCTTCCTTTTCCCTTCTTCCCTAGCTGCATTCACGGTTTGAGTGAGCACAACCAAGGGAAGAGAAGAGTCACGAGAGAGCTGGGAAAAGAGAGAGAGAAAGAAAGCTGAGTTGCAAGAGTAAATGTTTGAGACGGTGAAGATTATGAGCAGGGACAGAGAAGGAAAAGGGAGCAACCAAAGAATAGGTAGGTGTCGTCTGATTGTGCATGGATGTAATATGTCGTCGGCATGTGTGGACATTAGGGAAGAAAAAGAGGAGCACCGATACTTCTCACAATGAATCATAGAAAAATTCGTGGAGCATTAGGGAGCTGCGCTTAGTTTTAATAATAATACTACTCTTATATGTATGAGCCACAGAGGAGCAGCACTTTGTTTTAGGGCAGTGCAGTGCATTCCTTTATGTGCATCATCACGTCCCTAGACGTATACTGGAGGACACTCTCATATGAGAATGTAACCTATCATTAGTGCAGTAGTTATCGTGGGTAGCATCATATCACATCCCGACCACCACTAGCTTGTAGAACTACTCTCAAGTACGGATGGAAAAACAAACTTTTCCTCAATTTCCGTCTCATTCATTCCAGTTTTAAATCTTAAGCCAATTAAAAAACGTGAAGTGAGATATAGGGAGAGAGGGAGAGCAAGTGAGAACGAGAGAAAATAAGAGGGATTTCGTGGAGTTGCCGGAGTAATTAGGAAATAATAGAGTCCATAATTATGAAATGGTGTACCTCAAACTAATATGTATGAGGATGATGATACCAGACCAGTGAAAGTAGCAGCATTATTTCACTAACAAGCACTCATATACCTAATAACCATGTTGATTGTCCGTATCCATAATTTGAACCAAGGAAAAGGGAAGAGGAAAAAAGTGTGTTGGTTGGTAACAAGAAACATTGAGACCCTTCTAATGGTTGGCCAAAATGTCTTTAGAGTTTTTAGGCGAGATGCAGTCAACATTTTATTATATAAACATTGCTGAAGTGGGCTTGGGAAGAGGATGATGAAATGTAGCCATGCATGGGCAGTCCGCATTAAATTGAGGAAGCCCATTTTACTATATCATTTCTTTGTTATTTTATTTTATTTGGTTGGCATACCGCACACACACTAGTGCAGAGTAAGCAACATCCCCACTGACTTGAGTATTACATTATCTTATTCTTTATGAACGTAATAGGCTCATCCACTACTTTTCCTTTAAAAATGCTTGGATAGGGATATCTGAGGGATAGGGAGTTCTTTAGAAAATTTAAAACTTTCTCATTCTCTTGGTTCCCCACATTTATTTCACAGTGGTGGTAAATGCATACGCAAATATTTTGAAACAGTTGGTTTATAAAGCAGAGCAAATAGTGTGTTTTAGCGGAAATGGTGTGACTGTGAAGCGAAGCTCAATTGTTCTACTTAACAGGGATCCACTACTACAAGAGACTAAAAGGAAGCTTTTATCCTTTCGTAAACCGAGTCTTGGGAAAGGGTTGGAGTGAGTGGAAACAAAAAGCATCAAAAGTGTGCTCCTCATGTGTTGGTTTATAAATGGGTTTATATGCCACAATACGCTGGCGATGAGAACATTCAAAGTGCAGTACGTTGCATGCAGCTTTCTTCGGGTAAACTCTCCATGTGCTTGTGTCTCGGTTCTTGCATGCATCAACTTGAGGTTTTCCGTTTCTCTTGCACATGTCCCCTTGAATAAGAAGGGGTCCTTGCTCATTTCAAGGAGGTTCACAGATTTCCCCAATTTAAACAAAACGTGAGAAGCGGAGCGCATCTGTAACAGTCGTCGGCTGCTTTTGTTGTATCCGTATTCATTAAGAAGTAGCATAGAAGCAAGAAATGCCAAATTAGCACTAAACAGAGACATGGGACAAACGTCATGTTCCTCAAGTTGCATTTGCATTACACACAAAAACTATCTGAATGAAAGATCGCTGCATAATTGTTGGCTTACGGGCTAAACTTACCTACAAATGAGTTTTGGAAGTTATATTTCCCCACCAATTTACTACTACTTTAATAAAAGCTTCAGCAAAGAGTTTGATAGCTTTCACTTTTCGTCAGAAACGGGTACCTATATATAATTAATCAATTAGTGCCAAAGGTTTTTGTTAATGTGAAGATAACTAGAATTCAGAAAGAGGAATTGTAATACTATCCAATTTAGATGTAGTTTATTTCATTTATATATGAGTTTAATATTTCGATATTTCAGTTTTTTAATCCAGCTGAACATTTTGTAATTTCTGTATTCGAATCAATCTTTTACTAACCACTTTACCCTATGTATTTAAATCCGGACTCATCCGATTGTATGCAAATAGATGATATTGATTCACTTGTTTATTAATTTATTTACTATGAACTACATAGTATGAAGAAGAAACTCTTGCTTTATTCCTATTTATAACTTAGACGAGTTCTTTAAAGGTATGTACAATTTCTCCGTGTATAAACCAGTTAAACGTGCTCGTTTCTTTCCATAACTTAGTCAGCCTGAATCATATGTATTACATTACCCCTAATGTTTCTTACATAACACAGTTAAAGTTTAGGTCTTGCATCTTACATTCTGACTTTTTATCGTTTTCAGAATCATCTAAAAAATAACAGTTAGTAAAAATCCTACAGTTCAATCGTAAAGTACAAATGCGCCGTTTTAAGATTTCCTTTTCATGGCTAATAGAATCCGATATACCATTGATGTAGGAAAGAAAAGGAAACATTTCATGAATGGTTGTTTTAATGAATTAAAACAAATTAATTAGACCAAATCAAAGTGTGTACAAAGGATTGGGTTGACGGTGAAAGACTTAAGAGCGTCTTGATTTGTAACTTTAGTCAAATGGTTACAGAATTGCATTAGAAAACATCCACGAAATATTGTCTTTCTGAAAATAGAAGTAAAAGTGGGTTACGAACGGTATCCAGTTCTCTATCGAAGTGATTGCATAGCAAACCAACTACGAATTCTTACACCTTTCCGTAAGTGGCAGCATCACTTTATGTAACAATATTTGATTGCTCACTCTGTTACAGCTATCCAACTTTTTAGTTAGCAAGCCTTAAGGCATTTCCATTTCCTTAGCAATTTAGCTGCAGAAGTAACACTCAAATTCAATAAACAGGGTTAGACCTGTGTGCAATACGGAAAGACCAAAATTATTTAGTACGATTGAGTTCAGATCGAATCAAGGAAAGGCTGAGCTATACACATTAAGTATGTGAACTCGCGAAATGATCAACTAAAATCAGTCTAAAATTAGGTTGGCTCTAACTAAACTACCATATCCTAACCTTAAACGTTATTTCAGCTTCAGCGTCATTTTCGCTTTATATCGTTATATGTTTTGAAACCGAGTTTGCTGTTACACTCCAGACTGACAGTTTTAAACAGATTTCTGGTTTTATTAGTCTTTCATTTCCGTCAAAACTTAATGTCCATTTAAGTCTAGTTTTTGCTTACAAAATAGGTGATCATGCTCCATACATTGGTTTACCTGTAAGTTTCTTGTTTTCATCGGGATTCTACGTTATAAAATCCACTCGAGTTCCAAATCGCAACTCATAATACAATAACAGTGTGTTGCTGTCATACACATGAAACTAACGTTAGCTTTGTTGAGAGTGTGAGATTAAAAATGCCGGAGTAAACATTGCAAGTTCTCGTTGGAAAGACCACAGGCGCGTTTTAAGTACCGATATAATGTTGCATGATCAACCACGTTTCAGCATGTGTACGACTACAAGTCATTTTCACTCATTGTATGTAAGTAGCATCAGTAGGTATGTGAATGTAAGATTTTTCACTAATATCGAACCTTCTTCGAAACTCGCACATATTGCATTTTGCTTCTTAACTTTCACGTTAGAATTGGAAAGTAGCTTAGAAAGTCTGATTCCTTCACTCGTCGTGACTTACTTTTTATTTTCATTTTTCATCGAGATCTTGCTCACCCACGAAGAATTTTGGTAGGAACTTTGGTGTTGTCATTTGCAGCTGGAAAACTTTCCTGATTTATTGGTGCCAAATATTGTTGTTCGATATCTGTATTAAAACTAATTGAAACGCTTAGGCTGTACACTGCTCCCAAAATGATACACATACGTACATTTTGTAATTTCTTATTGTTGAAGTAAGTAAAAATAAATACACAACTATATAAACTTGAAGTAGGCTGCATGTTGCCAGTAAGCAATACTATAACTGGCAACGCTTTAGTATATCTCAAAATAAGTAGCAATCTACTTTACGAATCCTTCTAAAGGATCGGTATAAAAGTTGGAATTGGCATGAGTGTGGGCGGAATCAAATTTTTCGTTCGTTTGTACATAAATACTTGTATATACATTTGGTCATTGTCATATAGCTGTATAATTTCCATTATTGTAACAATTTTCCTCTTTTAGCAATACTTAGCTTGGAGATTTTCTCGGAATCAGAATCCGCAAGGTTTGTTCCAGGAAAGTCAAACATTAAAACAGAATCCATCCAACTTGTTTGTAATGTGAATGCTAGAGAATTAAGCAACCCAATGATGACACAGGCAGAACGTTTTGCCTGACCAAAAATCCTTTCTACCAGAATACTCTGGAGTGAGCGGAAGTGAAGATTATTTATGTTACGGTATTGAGCCATAGCCCTCAGACACGCTTATGTGCGATAAATTACAATATACCTTCACAGAACTGTTCCTAGAATAGATTATTATGTAGTTGAATGTAATGCAGCAAGTTATGTTTTTACTGAGTTGTCCATCCATCCATCCATCTGTCCATGAGTACTCCTAACTACGCTATATGCAACCGCACTAAGCTACGTATCTGAATCTGCTTTAAGCAGATTTTATTATTTAGGTTACTTGTAACATTTCCCTTCCGCCAGTGTGCTCTTTAAAGCTTAGACAGGGAACGATGGTACAATCGGGCACACGGTTGATGAAATTGCTTCCAGAATGGCGGATAACTGACAATATGTATGAATGAACGGAAGTGCTCAAGTGTTTCAAGTAACCCCAAGAATTTCGACTCCGTTTTTCGATGCTCCATCAACTCAACTCCACTACTTTATTTCGGGGAAACTAATTGACACTTGATGCTGATGAATGAAATGTGTAAATCTTGATTATTGAAAATTTATTCCATATCTTATTTACTTGGTTTCCCCTCATGAAAAAAATGAAAGCCAGCCCCATATTTCCTGAATGAGCTAAGTAAGTTAGTTGAATATAAAGTGCAGTATTTAAAACGGAATACAGAAAAGCATAAAAAGCATCTAGACTGCTGTCATATATTAGAAAGTCTGTTGTACACTGTTTAAAACATTTTTTGCACATTTGCGAAACAAGATTATGGAATCGCATCAGCAACTCCTCGAACTCTTTTTTACATTACGCTCTTTACAAACTCACACACAATTAAATGCTCAACATTCACACATCACAAATTACATGTGCGAATTCGAAATGGAGTCAGAGCCTTCATTCAGAATCACATGGATGGAATGCGTCATCCCAAAGTTTCTTTGATATTGTACTCAAGAATTTCATCCACCCTTTGAGTAAAAGAGTACAGATATACGTATTAAATATGTATGACTGTATAATATAATATATATACTAATGTTCACTCGTAGTTAATGAAAGGATGAAAGTGAGTGGGAACGAAACGTTACTTTTTTCTAAAGAATGAAAGAAACTTTAAAAAGAAGATAGCAATTTTCTCAACTTCTTATTTATCTATCTATCCAGTGCTCCCCAGACGGAGGCGGGAAACTGACGAGTGAGAAGGATCGGAGAGTATTAGACACTCTAATGTTCCAAATATAGAAAGTATGCTCGTGTCAATGTCGTCGTTACCATTCATACATCAGATGGGAGCACACAAGGCCTACTCTGAAAAAGTAAGGTGATGAATAAAAAGATAAAATGAAAATGAAGCTAAAAAGCGATGATGCAAACAAGAAAAGTGGGAACAATGATTTCAACTTATATCATTATCAACTTTCTTCCTTTTCATTCTTTCATCTAACCCTCAATATGCGATGAGCAAGATGATGATGATGACGACAGTATACACACACTATGCATATCTACTTTTTCATTTCAATGGGAGCATACCATCTGCCAGACATAATGGATAATGGAGAAACAGAAAAGTAAGGAGAGGGAGAGAGAGAAAGAAAGAAATCAAATGACAAATAATGATATCCTCATCCTCTATATATGTTTATAAAGCTTTTCGATCACACACTTTTGTACTTCAAGTTAATATGGCTTATACTGATTGATGGCCAACTTACTCGCCTTGTATCTTACGAACTGACAATCAATGACAAAATCAAGAAATGGAAAGAGGGAATAGCGTGAACTGGAACTGATTCTTTTTTCATCTTTTGTATCACTGTCTCTTCTTTCTGTGAGGAAAAATAGGAACTCCAGAGTAATCATCATTTTTAAACAAGTGACATTCAAAATTACTATTGTCATACCTGTCAAGCTTTTGCCTACTCCCATCATTTACTTTAAGAAGCAGCGTCAGCAACAAACAATAGTTTTGTTCAACTATCATATTCGTGAGCATACATCCATAAGTGTAGCCCGTTTTAAAAGTAAATGATGGAGTAGGAAAGTGACAGGTATGAAATAGTAATTTTTGATGTCACTTGTTTAAAAATGATGATTACTCTGGAGTTCCTATTTTTTCCTCACCAGAAAGAAGAGACAGTGATACAAAAGATGAAAAAGAATCCAGTTTCCAGTTCACGCTATTCCTCCCCTTTCCATTCTTGATTTTTTTTGTCATTGATTGTCAGTTCGTAAGATACAAGGCGAGTAAGTCTGGCCATCAATCAGTATATAGCCATATTAACTTGAAGTATCAAAAGTGTGTGATCGAAAAGCTTTATAAAACATATATAGTCATCCTAGGAGAGGATATCATATATTTGTCACATTTGACCTCTTCTTCTTTCTTTCTCGATTCTCTCCCTTCTTTCTCCTTACTTTTCTGCTTTCTCCACATATCCACTTATTATAATCTGGCAGATGGGTATGCTCCCATTGAAATGAAAAAGTAGATATGGCATAGTGTGTGTATACATGTCGTCATCATTCATCATCTGCTCATCGCATATTGAGGGTTAGATGAAGAATGAAAGGAAAGAAAGTTGATAATGATATATAGTTAAATCATTGTTCCCACTTTTCTTGTTTGCATCAGCGCTTTTAGCTTCAATTTTCATTTATCCCGAGCACACAAAGGCCTACTTTTCTGAAAAAGTAAGGTATTGAATAAAAAAGATA
>LJIJ01002000.1:0-32721 GCA_001718145.1 Orchesella cincta
GCTGCTTGTCTGTCTTAGAGAAAAGTTGAAAGAGTAAATGGTATAGTTGCCTCAATTACATGTCACAAAAAGAGTAATGTTTTGAAATTGCCACTGTGCATCGTTGATAAGAGTAGCCTCTAAAAAGTCTGTTGGCATAAAGGATTTATGATCGTGGAATTTATCACATTATCATTCCTCTCTTTATTCCGGTAGCTTGTTCGCCTTTGTCAATAAATATATTTTACCTACTGGATTTCACAACCCAAATACATACACAACATGACACGATGACACTGCTTTATACCGATTTCCTTTTCCGTTCCAATCGAAACACAATTGACAAATGCTTTGAGGTCCTTCATAAACTTGTTTTATTGAATTCGAACGAAGGACAGGATGGGAAATTATGCTCAAAGTAGTTTATGTTGCATTATAGTATTATTATGAGCCAGCATGTGTTTCGCAAAGTTCTTAATTTCACAAGCAGTTTGCGAGCGCAAGTGCAAGTTTATGACATTTCACAAAAGAAAAAAAAAGTTGGTGTGTTTTCATGAATATTTACGAATATTGTGATGGGGCTCAACTCGTGTTTGGTATTCAAACCATATCATCAACCATAATTTCCAAGAAGAGAACATGTTGCTTTTTTATTTACCACATTTGACATCAGCGGTATATAGCAATAATAAGGACGCTGTTGAAATGGTTTTAATACCTGTACGCTCGACATCAAATCGTATTGATAAATTGCGAAAGGATGCTAATGCACGAAACGAAATGTTGGTGACACATAAAACATATGTATGGTATAAGCGTATAGTATATATATTATGTATCTCTTTTCTTATGTAACATTCCGTTTGCCTTAACCTTCCTCTTAAGGCATGAAAATTTATGATTGGAGCGGAGAAACACAGCTTATGAATCATTAATTCGAGGTGTGTGTACGTAATAATGCTCTCATGTAGCAAACCTCTCTGTTGAGTATACTACGGTGTGTGCCAAGAAACGGTTATTATACGCTTACGTCTTGTGAAACCTAAGCTTTTCATGTTATGTTGATGTTTTAATAAAAAAGAACATGTGCACACATAAAGACCGTCGTACGTGTGCTACTACTACTCGATGCTCATGAAATGAAAACCGTATATTGCAATTGCGAAACCTCAGCATTATGTCAGCTTGCTCTTGTGTGCAAAAAGTGAATGCGCTCTGGTATCCCTTTCAGTTTTCATTTGACAACTTTCAGATTTCCGTTCCTTGTATTTTTATTGCGATGTGATGCACTCTGAACTGGGTTTAGACACAGGGAGTTCCGTTCAGCTCAAGTCTAGCATCACATCGCAATCAGTTCCGCACGTTAAGGCTAAACATGTGAACCATTAAGTTGTGACAGTGTGTCGAAAAGCCAATTAGTTGTCAATCAATTAGTGAGTAAACAGAGACTTGGTGGGATTACAATAATTAAAGCTCATTCGATTGATTCACAATTATTATTACCCTTTTGATTAACGATCTGATACTATTGCACAGGCTACTTGTGTGCAAAAACAGGTAGGTATACATATACACCAAACAAATCCACTTGTTAGAGTTTAGAGTACAAAGAGGCTTTTTTATATTCATATTACGAAGTGTTGGTGTAGGCCTTTATGTGGTCAAAAGAGTAAGTAGCTAGCAAATTTTTAGCAGTGGAGTCTAGATTGAGGACCATTAACATTTAATTTTGAATGATCTTGATCATATCAGTAGCATTTTTTTCGTCTTATCTTGATACTCAATTTTTATCCCATTGTTGTAAGTAGGATAAGGCCAAATTAAGGTTATGTATGTTTGCACACTTTACTGTTGCAGTGATTTTATAAACGAGCCTAAAATAAATGAATGATTATAGAAAGGGCTCAGCAGCCTCAGCCTATTATACACTCGTTATAAAACCGAAAGCGATTATCGATTGCTGATGAAAGCGGCTATACGCTACCGACGCCCAAAGAATCATACAAAATTCCATCCTGCTCTGAACATACTTCATGTTCAAAAGTTAAGCCATTTAAGTGGACGTGCCATCTAAATTCTGAAACTGCCTTTAAAAAGCATTCCCAATTTTAGGCCCATAAAATTTTACAGTTGTTAAACCTTGATTGAAACGAGCCCCAATGCCCCCAAAAAGAATTTAGCCCTCTCCTAAACCCAAAAATTGTGTGAAGTTATGACGTTACATGTTTTTCGAAATTTCCCGCAAATCGCAATTTATTTTCGCCCAAAACACATTGTAGACTAATCGCTCAAGCCAACGTGGGCTCAACGATAACACAGCATCCCCTGAAAATCCTAGCAAGTCCCGGCAAAATTCGAGGAAAACAGCCCCTTGAAGAAATCCGTAAATCCCAAATTAAGATGTCACCCCAGTTGTAAATATCTGGGATTTTTTGCTCAATAATAAAATTGATTGGACTTATCCAAAGCGTATACTACCACCCACATATTTCACACATTTATGAAATTATGTAGGCTTACACCTGTAAGTATGCCTTGGTAAAGTCACTCAAGTTTAGTAATTGAGCCAAAAAAATTCAGAAATTACCCAACCCTGGGTTGCCATCTTAATTGGATTTTACCCGGATTTCTTCAAGGGCTGTTTCCTCGAATTTGCCGGCGACTTTGGCTAAGATATTTTCAGGCATGCTAGTGTTGATCTTTTAGCCCACCTGGCTGCCAGCAGATTAGTCTACAATGATGTTGTTGCGAAAATAATTGGATCGAAAATTTCGAAAAACCAAGTCAATAACTTCCAACAATTTTGGTTAGAAGCTAATGTCTTTTTGCATTGGCCGTTCAAATCAAGGTTAACAAACTGTAAAAATTTATGGGCCTAAACAAAAATGGGAAGTGCTTTTTTAAAGGCAAGTTTCAAAAATTTAGCATGGCACGCGCCACTTAAATGGCCTAACTTTGAACATAACTATGTCAGACAGAAATGGAATTTGAAGATTCTTTGCGCCCGTGTAGCCTATAAAGCGCTTTCATCACAATTACTTAGCGCTTTTCGCGTATTTATAAAACCAGTGTCAATTATTTAGACATTCTTCTATTTTCCATACTTTTAAGCTGTTAGGAGCAAGAGCAGCCAAAAAAACAAAACCACTAATGAAACGGGTAAATAGAGTGGTATTATTTTTGAACCAGAAGAAATTAACGTGCTTCAGAGGAATGGATGAATTAAAGAGCAACCAAAGTTTACAAAAACATCAGACAAGACAATGCAATGTAACAATGGAGGTGAGGTGCATATAATACCTACCTTTTGCATATCGTATTATTGTGGTAGGCAAGAAGCCAAGGCAGGAGTTTAACATAAGAATTTATGACGTATCAACAGCACTGAGCTATTATCATTCTTCGCCTAGGATATATATATACATATACTTCAAGAATTTGGCATTGTTGGTATGCACAGCGTGCAAAGTTTATTTATGAAGGCGTAATGTAGTAATTAAATGAACTGATTTTGAAGCGGTTAGTTAGTTATAGCTAGGTTGATGTGCTTGAAGGAACTGGGAACTGCTCAAATTTATAACGATAAAAAAACATATCATGAGTGAAGTGCACACTTCATCGTAATCGCACTCTGCCCTTTGTGTTACACACACGTGAACGGGCAGACTACAAACTTGCACATACATATTATTTACCTCAATACAAAGATTTGACTGTCTTGAGTGAGTGAATGTGTGCCGAGAGGTGTTTTGTTGCATTATGCATAATTCCTTCACCATCAGTATTGAGGTCTTTGTTGAGCCCACGCGCATGTATTTTTTTGAGAGACGACTGCACGCACAAGAAAAATCAGTGCACTACATTCAGCTCGATCGCCAACAATAAGGATTCGATTAATATAAGCTCTGTTGTTTTTGGTAGTCTCCTTCATCATGATCATCAGCAGCATCCCATCATTCACATCAACTACTTTGTTTCTTCACTCCTATTATTGACTATTTCATTCTTCTGCATGTAACTCTTCGATCGTAAAGTTTTTAAGTACTCTCACACAAGATGAGGAGAGAATAGGCAAATCATGTCTAAATTTAGAGATCTTTTTTTGAGAAATGAAGTCACATCTCATCAAGACACTCTCAACATTTTATTATCAGGAATCGAGGGAGAATGTATGAATCGCTGAGTGGTATTATTGTGTGGGGCTGCTGAACTAAAATAAGTTAGTTAGTACAGCAATACAGATTGGAGTTTGTACTACATTGCTCTCATTAAGGGATGCGAAGACAGGTTAGGCTAATGTGCAGTGTGGATTGATTTATTGGAGTGTGTATGCGTTAAATAGTTGAAGGGATGTGCGCGTGTACATTTTTTGAGGGATTAAGGTTAAATTGAAATTACATGTTGTCCATGTATTTCATTCTTTCGCAGTAGTGTTTGGTGGTGTAGTGCATTGGTTGGTCAAGATGAAAAGTAACATGTTATGAGAAAGTCATGCGGTAGACAAAGGAGTCAATGTCAGTGTAAGGCAGGGAATGAGCTTGCTGATGTTGGATGTGGAAATTTTCAAGTGAAGGAACTTTGTGTGATTGTGTAATCAAAGATTTATCAATCAATCAAGGTTTTTAACCTTAATGGAAATTCCATTCTTTGTAAAAATTAAGTGCAGGCATTAAAGACGAAATCTGCATATCAACAGGCTTTTGTGATGTTAAAAAGCATTCATCAGCTCTGTGAAGCTGTACTACCTGGAAAAAGTATAGACATCCGTGGCTCGTTGTTATAAGTTATACGTGATGATTTCATGTGCAGTGAAAACATGGTATACAAGAAAGAAAAAAATAATACTTGATCATCATGGAATGAGTTTGGTAGGTTACTTGGTTTGTATGCAAATGCTAAAGAATGCTGTTTTTAGATTATATTGGGGACTTGCAAATTGAGTTTTCATCGAAATTGTTGACTAAAGCGGGCCTTGCATTGAAAGAAAGGAAGAACTCTCAAGTGTTTGTAGTTTATATGCCATATAATTTTAACAAGTATTTATTTTTCTCGGATTGATAGGGGAAAGTTATACCAAACTGAGCTAGTTTTAATAATTTTGAATTCACTTGATCATGACAAAAAACTAACTTTAATTGGAGTCTTGGAAGTTTGTTTTTGTTTCCTCCAGTTTTAATGATCATACTCATCCGTTCATGCATACTCAGAAAAAGTTGTAATAATTTGTGCCCAAAATAGTGTTTAAATTAGTATATAAATAAGTTTTGGTGAAAATTGTTCTTTATGTGATTTGTGTTTTTTATTATTTTTGGAACATACAGCCCGACACAAAGCAACAATATCCCGTTGATGAGGATTGTTCAGTCTGTGAAACACACCAAGAGACGTGGATCACAAGTACTTAAAGAAGGTTGGATGGTCCACTTCACAAATAAGGATTCATCGGTAAGCAGTTCCATTCACATGTGTTTCATTCAGTTTTAATTAAAACAAGCAGAGAAATGAGAGAAGTATAATGCAAATATCAGGGACTCTGGTGCGTTGCTTCGAAGGGTCTGCTATGCACTCCGTGTTTATGATCTATTGTGAAATTTTACCCCATAAATCAATTCGAGCAGGCTAGTGAACTCTGCTTCTATCCACCTCATCCGTGAAATTAATATTGATTTTTATAGTTAACCATTCCAGTGGAACATAGTTGTTTGTAATTGGATAGTGGGAACTTCCATATATGGCTCCTACTCAAGAAAGACAAAGAACTTTATTTAGCATATTTATTGTCTGTCAAATTACGCTGAGCGTAAAAATATCCAGATGTGCATGTGATGCAATGTGGTAACAGCCCACAGGCTATAATGAAATATATCTGCATTATCAATGTACGCAATATCAATTCAATTGTCTACTGTTTTGTAACACTGAATCGGGTTCCCTGCTTTCTGAACCCAGAACATTGACTCATTACTATTTTATAGCTTTCTGACGGCTTCGCGTAGGGGATGTAAATTCAATTATGCCCATAAACACTTTTACGAAAATGAGACACAAGTAAAACAATCAGCATCAGCGATGAGGAAAATGTGCAAAAAAAAAAGTTTCATGATGATGATGGTGATGGTTCGGAGTTAACGATACAACGATACCATACACGATACACCGATAAAACCTTCAATGCAATTACACTCGCTCTCATTCTCGCTCAGCAGAAGCTTTCAAAGTGATTCGCAGCGGTTACGAAACTGTTTAACCGAGTGAAATGTTTAATTTTGTTTTGCAGAGAAAACGACACTTTTGGAGATTGGACACGAAAGCACTAACATTGTTCCAAAACGATTCTGGCTCCAAATACTATAAAGAAATCCCATTAGCCGAAGTCCTCACGGTGGAAACCGCAAAATCTCCTCAAGGAGGTGAGAAAACGATCGATGGCATGTTCAATGATTTCCCCTCAGCCTTCAAGAGCATTCTGCAAAAGAATGCCTATATATATATTATGCATAGTTTTCTGCCAATCCATTTGCATTTTCTACAAGTTTTTCCATTAGTAGAAAGGATAGAGGATTATAGAGTATACAATGCCGAAAGGAAGTCACGTAGAGTTTACTTTCTCATAATTAACATTAGGAATGTTGTTTAAATTGTCTGTAACGGAAATATCATCAGCGATTTCATTTAAATTTAACTACGACGTAGACACCAAAAGTAGATTAGGAAATGAGTTTGTTGAGTTGAAGTCTCCTCTTTATTATTTGCACTTGAGTATTTTACATCATGAAAGAAGGAGAAAGTGGAGGTTTCACCACACCACCACGAAACCTAAACTAAATCAGAATGAACAAAATATGGAACAAACAAATACTGCAATTGTACATACATTGTATAGATTTGAATGTTACCTAGTTGTTAATTGTTTTTTTTAACCCAAACTAAGTAAGAGTCAATGTTGTTTGTTTGTTTGTTTGTAGTATTATAATTTTCTAAAGTTGTAAAATAACATGTTTTCCGTTTGGATTATGGAAGCTCTAAAATGTGAATCTCATATTAAATCCCTCCCACAGCTTAATTTACTATTGTATTCTCTCATCTATGGAAGGTGAAGGGATTTGTTTGTAATCGTAAATAATATAAATTTGTGTATGCTTTTTGGAATGCGATTGCAGACGTCATGCATTGTTTTGAGATCCGCACAGCAAATCTTGACTATTTTGTTGGTGAGGATCCCCTTTTTGGAACAAGAGATACGACAAAGATAACAATGCCACCTCAAGAGACAGGAATTGGTAGCCATTTGGCAAAGAGTTGGGAAACTGCGATACGACAAGCGTTGATGCCTGTCACACCTCAAGGGAATTCCAGTGGCGTCCCTGCCCCATCCAGTAAGGAATTTTGAGACAATTACAGTAAATTTGCATTAGCGTAAATGGCGAAAAAGTTTTTAGCACGAGTGTAATAAACATGTGTGCTCAAGTCAGTGGTGAAAAGAGTAAATACAGCGTGAAAAACAAGGAAAGTGTTATTACAAAGATGTGTGCCTCTCTATGTAATGTACACAGAGGCAGGCAGGCAGGCTGCTCAAAAAAAAGTTACTACTCTTGTTCACGTGCTCGAAGGAGAAAGTTAGGTGAAAGTGCTTTTTCGTGCGGCACGTTTTTGTCAGTTATGTTGTGAAACTTTGTATTTTTTTCTGTACTTGTGCCTCCAGGTCGTTACTTTAATACTTTAAACGAGAGACTATAATGAACTTTATGTATTATTGCATCCAGTGTCAAAACAAGCAATAAATTTCATTTTTTTTGTAATCTACCCTTTATTATAGGAAAAGACGAGAGAGAGGATCGCATTACAGATATTAGTTTGATCTACCAGATTTTCCCTGAAGAAGTTCTAGGCTCTGGCCAATTCGGAATTGTGTATGGAGGTAAGTTCATTCCGTACCCTTTAGTCTCTGTATGATTTACTCAGTTTGGCATTTGTTTGTTTGGATTGGAAGAAGAATGCCTGTGAGTTGCAAGATAGTGTTGGTATGGTGAGGATGAAATACACTTTGGCAAATAAAGATTTTTCATTTTATGTTGGTAATAGGTATTCACCGGAAAACTACGAGACCAGTTGCTATCAAGGTCATTGACAAACTGCGATTTCCCACTAAACAAGAGGCACAACTGAAAAACGAAGTGTCTATCCTACAGAATCTTTCACACCCAGGTAATAAAAAATCTCTTTCTCACATTTTCTAGCAATTAAAATGATGAACAGGGAAAAAGTACGATTCTTCATGAGGAAAAGTTTAAAGTCCACATATGTAACACAATTGTAAATCTTTCTATAGGTGTTGTCAATTTGGAGAGGATGTTTGAGACACCAGAACGCATTTTCGTGGTGATGGAAAAATTGAAAGGAGATATGCTGGAAATGATCCTTTCTAGTGAGAGGGGCCGACTTTCCGAGCGTATTACCAAATATCTCATCACTCAGGTTAGACTTCAACATAAACGACAATGTCCTTTCATAATGGCATCGAACGACTTTGCTTTGAAAGATGCCATATTTTATATGTATTTTTCATTTTATAGATATTGATTGCGTTGAAGCATTTACACAGCAAAAATATTGTCCACTGTGATTTAAAACCTGAAAACGTGCTCCTGTCTTCAGACTCGGATTTTCCTCAAGTAAAACTCTGTGATTTTGGTTTTGCTCGTATTATCGGGGAAAAGTCATTCCGAAGGTCAGTCGTTGGCACGCCGGCTTATTTGGGTGAGTAGAATGAAAATTAATTAAGTTTGCATAAGTATTTTCTCCGATTATTTCACATCATGTCTGAGATTCTCATTTCAATTTTCATTTTGCTAATAATTTTTTCTGTCAATAGCACCCGAGGTCTTACGTAACAAAGGGTACAACCGTTCCTTAGACATGTGAGTGTTGGTGTGATCATCTACGTGAGTCTGAGTGGCACGTTCCCTTTCAACGAGGATGAAGATATAAATGATCAAATCCAGAATGCAGCTTTCATGTATCCCCCTAATCCTTGGAAGGAGATTTCCCAAGATGGTAACTTGATAAGAACAATTAGTTGCCTTCCATCAGTCGACATCTGTTATGCATATTTAAATTTGTCTAATACGTGCACATATTCATTTATATTTTTAGCAATAGACCTAATCAGTAATCTGTTGCAAGTAAAGCAGAGGAAGAGGTATACTGTTGATAAATCTCTTAGTCATCATTGGTTGCAGGTATGTACAAATATAAAACTCACGATATGAGAGTACAAAGATGAGAAAGAGTTCAGTGTGAGTAAAATTCTTTTTTGATGAACTAGGACTATCAAACGTGGTGTGACCTCCAAGTTTTAGAAAAACAGATAGGCACCCGCTATTTGACCCATGAGTCTGACGAAGCCAGATGGGAGGCTTACCGAAAAGAACATTCCAATGGAAATGGTTCCACTAACGGGATCACATCCCCCATGGCATCCGAAGCGCTGTCTCAAAACCTAGCCAAACTGCGTCTTTAGCAGTGCGAATGCTTATTTTAGCATTATGTTAAGTCATCCTAGGGACTCTTTATCAAATTATAGAAGCGTCTCAGCATCAAATCTTACGGTGATTGAGGAAGCCCCACAGACACCATCGAAGCTCCGAGTTTATGTACCGCCTTAGACGAGAGAATTCCCTACACTGCTGTAGACGACGTACATTTTTATACAACGAGATAAAATTCGGAAAATACTACAATCGCATCCTTTCCCTAAATACATAATTGTACCTTAAATAATGTTACATACGTCAAATTGTTAAGTAACGACTAATGTTGTGATCAAGTGCAGGAAACCCTGAACAGACAAAATTCCTTTCATGATGGGATGATGTAATTTATGGTGTATGTAATTTACATACACCAAGTTTGTTAACAAACCAAAAGTAAGGCTAGCTGTGAAACTTTATGTGTAAAGTGTACAGATATATTGCACATTTTATCTCGTTATTTATGAACCTATAAAAAGGAACCATCGATATTTTATGCAAAACATTGAGATATAATCAAACTACATTAGGAGCATGAAGGAGTACATTAGGTGTAAAGTAGTAAGTGAAAGTTAAAGTTATGGATTTCTGTTGGAGTCGTGAATGATCGAGACTAAAGTCGAAAGGAAGTGAAAGTCATTGAATGTTAACAGTATACCAGTTTTTATATTAATGTCATTGTGTAAACTTTGAACTGTATTTTTTGTGTAGGGACCAAGATCTGGAATTTGTATTATAAAGTTAGCGTTGCTGTTCGCGGAATCGAATGGATGAGCAGTAGTAGAGTTATAGTAGTATCGTTCTTTAGAGTTTCACTTTTATAAATGTAACGGCCGAAAATATCAGCAAAACGTATTCCAGTTGGGACAGAAATTATTAATCAAGTTATAAAAATATAGAGGAAAAGATTGTTCCCTTTATCTCCTTAAACAAATGTAGAGCAGCTTAGAAAAAGATAGTTGTATAGATATGTAGCAAGTTGAAAAAAGGAAAGTTTCCAGCATTATGAACGCACTCACAAATATTATCATTAAAATATAGCTTTAGCCTTAAATAAATATAGAAACGTTGTGGATGTTTTATGTGCACTGTTGGTGTACCTATTTTTATCTAGTTGAATTTCAGAAATAACGTGTACTTTACTGTCGCAAATAGGATAGAATTGTAAAAAAAGAAAGTGCCTCTTTGTTGATAAATCTTTGCTACACATGCACGAGGGATTTGTGAATGGACTTAGAATCAATACGCAACGTTCTTATGATAATATGTCACTTTTAAATTCTTCGCATTTGCAAATAGTGCTTTGTAAAATGGCAATACTTTTACATATCTGTCGGTATCAAGAATTTGCAAAAGTTGTGTAACAAACATCCTTGCTAATTATTCAGCAGAATAAATGTTGAAACAATAAAACGTGAAAGAAACCAAATCCAAAGAATGCCCAATTTCCAATATCATTCTTATAATCCATGATAAAAGAAAAAGTATGTATTTATTTTACAACATAAATTCCAAAACTCGACTTTTGGAAGCATATAAATATAAACTTTCGTCATTGTAAAGTTTGACATGTACCTAATGATTAGGACCTAATCTATCATCTATGAGCTCGTTAACTCATACGTCCCCTCAACAAACTTAAATGTGCAGATTAAGTATAAATTACTAACTCACTAACACTGTTAACTGAACTTTAACGAGATTATAAATACAGTATTTCTAATCAACACTGAACCATATTACAACGATATATAAAAATTTGAATTGGTTAACTATGTGATTTATGCGTTACTGACTGTAACAAACTTAATATACATATCCAATGGCTATGTATTTTGGCATTGCAGATATATAATTCGCTGTACTATGCCGATCCAGTTAGCTATTTGGTATCACAAAACAGCAGTAGGCTTATTCTCTCGCTGGCAAAGTGAGTGTATCACTAAGTTCTCCTTCGTAGCCGCTCCAAAACGCATTTCTGTTTCTGCATTTTCAAATGGAATATCGTTAATTCTAGCGTAAATCCTAATGAGTGCTTCCGCATGAGGACGTAGTTGACATAATTCAAGTACTGTTGAAAGAAATAAAAAAATATCATGAAGATATGGTTTTGGGATTGAATTTTGCACGCAATAAAATGAAAAATTCGATTCCCGATGTTCGGGTAATTACCTCAGTACGTGCACTTTGTCCTCGTACAATGTGGTCACGTATTAGCTGCACTATAGCATTACTTTGGCTGCTGGTGTAAGGTAAGACCACCATCAAAGATCGCAAATCTCTTTTACCTTCATACCCCCTTAAATATATCTATAAACAAAGTTTCACTGAATTCCAGCTTTGAAAAAGTACTCAGGAATAGAGCAGTGATAGATATTTGAACACTTACCGTATGCCGTACACTTGAAAGTCGTCCTTGAAATGTCAACTAACTGTGGTAATCACTTTAAAAATGTTCGCTGATCAGGGGGACACTGGTTTCTCGGACAGCTCTGTGGAATAATAGCAATTGCGAAACGAATAATAATTGTTAAGTATTTGTTGGGCGAATCATTTATATTACAATCAAAGCAATTTGTAGATATGGGCATTTACTTGGAATGGATTTTATATAGCCTGCTTTTCAATTCATAGTGAGGAACAACATTTAGCATACAGTAAGACCTTTGTATAAGTCAAACTCGTCTCCTGTAGATAAATTAAAGTAAATCAAATTATTGCAGTAACTGAGGATTAGTGCGTTGCAATATACACTTGACGAGAAAGTATAATCAACTACGACAGAAACCCACTGGAAGGAGGGGAAGGAGGAAGGATAACGTAATATGCAATAAGGAAAATTTAAATATTAAAAGTCCGTTTGTCTTTGACAAACAAATAAACCGGCTTCTAAATCATTTTACTTTTAACACAAACACACACATGAGAGATGAGTGATTTCAAGCTTGACAACTACTACCGTCAGCCGTATGCTAAAAATCTAGAAAAGCTTTCAGATCAAAATTAACTGCAGTATCATGCATTAATAATAGATAACCTTACCACGAGGTTCATATGCATTAACAGCATTATGTCTTGATTTAGAAATGTAGTCAAATAGGCACGCTTCCCCTGACCCCTCAAGGGCACTGGCTTCATCATCGTTACCTCGTCTGAGAACAAGAGCTTGTGTCGGGTCTTCGGAATCCGCTTCGTCAAATGAGTCTCTTCGCGATCGTCTTGATGCTGCAGCAACCACTTGTTTCAAACGTTTATCTGGAACCAGCTCACAATATCTGGACTCAAATCACGTTTTCGTGGCTTCGGACCAAGCGGAACAAGAGCATTAAATGGTCTATTTCATTTGGCCGACTTTCTCCAGGCCGAGCTTTTGCACAACTACATTTATAGGTACACTGTTAGTAGTCATTTTTTCAATTAAACCAATCCCTGCTTTAAATACATGAGGCTGGTTCATTAGATGGAAAAGTTGTCCAACGTTTTGATTAACATTAGAAGCTTCACTTCCAACAGGCATTGTATCATCTGAATCTTCCAAATCAAATGCAGGAGTCACAGTTTCTTGCCCGGAAGAGACGTTCGTTCGTTCGTTGTCGAAAACTGATTTTTCTGGGTGTTCTAGGAGGACGAGAAGCTGGTGGAGGCATTAAACTCATCTTTGGAGAATGGAGGCTTGTAGGAGTTGTACCAGTGGCTACATCCGGGCTGAGGAGAACTTGGGGACTGATAAATTTCAGTTGGGATGATTCAGATTCAGCACTACCACTAGTGTTTGGTGCTAGTACAATGGTCAATCCTCAGATATGCTTGCCTGACTTGCTGATAGCACTGGAATGGTTGGACTTTCGAAACTGAACAGACCGTCATCATCAACAAAGTCTCGGTTAGGCGAACCTAATGCTGGGTGGTGTATTGGGGCCTGTTGAAAGTCTACTTAACTCTAACGCAGAGACAGGGGTTCTAGATCTCGGGCTTGGAGATTCACAAAGTTCTTCTTCTGAAGAAGCGTCATATGATTTAGAAACTTTCACTAACTTATTGCTAATTCCAACTGGGCTGAAGCTCGCTTGGTAATTTGTGGAACAATGATTAAGTCATCAGTTTGAGTTTGTGCATCTCCCCATTTTTGGTTCTCTGTTGAGGTAGTAGAGTTTTAACGAGATTAGTTGGTGTTCGTACAGCCATCGTTGTTGTAGTGTTTTTCAACATTTTTTTCTTCATTACACTACTGTTATTTTGGAGGAGTTCAAGAGCTTTTGTAACAGTGTCTGAGGTGGTAACTGATCCTGTGGTCTTCTTCAACGCATCGTTCTGAACTGGAGTTTTTCCTTTATTAGTTATTTGTGAAGCTCTAACAGCATTTTTAATTCTTTCTTGAATGTCCGGTAACCCAACCGTTTCCTGGTGTTTATCCTGATTTCAGATGGAGTGACAGGTTTTCCACTTTTATCCTGACTTTCAGGTACTTTTCTACAACACTTTTTCTCATCTTATCATCAATGTCGGAGCTTTCCTCATTTTATCCGGAATTTCGGGTGTCCGAACAGATTTCCTCACCTTATCATGAATCAGCAGAACAAGAGCTTTCCGGGTTTTATCTTGATTATCAGAATTTTTAACACTTTTTCGGGCAGGATTTGCAGTTCCAATAGTTTTACGAGTTGATCAGGATTTTCAGAATTGATGATTATTTTCTTAACTGCGGCTGTAAAGTCAGCAGACCCAACCGTTTTCTTGATTTTTCAGATTGTTCAGAAGCTGTGACAGCTTTCTTAACTTTTCCAGATTGTTCCGCGATCCAGCTCGTTTTTTAATTTGAACAACAGGGGATCCAGATCTCTTTAATGCTTTATTAACGTCAGGCGAACCTGTTCTATTCATAATAAGTCTTTTTGCTACATCCATTATTTCCATTGCTTTCTGTACGAAATGCTGGCGATGTAATAGCAGGACGAGTAGTAACAGTAGTAGTAAGTAGTGAAGTTTTGGAATTCTTTATTCTGTGCGATCATCCAAATCATTTTTATTCCTAACCTTTGTTTCAGGACTTGAATTTCTGTTATTAAATTCCTCTTTTTTAAGGGAGATTCTCGTCTAAGCGATGCTAGACTTTCAGGTTGAGGGACTTGATTTCTTACTGTGTCAGATTCTTTATCACTGGTACTCGTAGATGGTATTGTTAACTTCTTGGGAAATGTCGGTTCGGCGGATGGCATTCGTTTTAAGGCTGCTTTTGTTTTAACTTGCGTAATGTCTGGACTAGATTGTACATTTGGTTGCCGTACTAAAGCAGGAGTAATGGTCCTCCTTAGCTTCATTCCCTTTCTCTTTTGCTTGTGCTTCTTCATCTGAATCCACCATTTTGGTTAGCGTGGGCATTTCAAGGTCTGATTCTATGTCTGTTGTGATATGACCACCTACGGATGATTCACGCTCATCGTCATCAAAAAGCGGCTTGGAGTAAGTCTTTCCCATTTATGGGGATCATCATCATTCCGATTTGTTCGTTTTTCTTTTTCTTAAATTTTCCTGTTAATCATCAAGCGAATTGAATATTAATTAATGGAATCCTTTTACATGGCATTTTTGTGCAGTGTCTGAAAAATATTTGTTCATTACTTCGTTCAGGGTTTCGACCAGTTCCTTTATTGGTGGTGTTGTATTGGAAGTTGAGGGTGTTGCAATAGGAATTGGTTCTGGGGGTTAGTAATGGTAAGACGATCATCATCCGGAGCAATTATATCAATAGCTGGCGGCTGTTTTGACCTACCACCGCCCGAATGAATTTTATCTACGCCGTGGAAGTTCCTGGTCTTGCTTTCCGTCGCTTATCGGATCCTAACGCCCGATGGCATGCTCAAACGATAATTGCCCATTCGTAATGTCCTCATAGGTTCAACAACAGCTACAGTGCGCTTCCTTTTTGATTTTTTACCCCTTTGTATGAAGTATCTTCTTCCGAAAAATTTGCTTGACCTTCTTGAGATACGGCTAGAATATTATTGTGCGTTAAACGTTTAGACTTGGATGGTGAAAATGATGCAGATTTCTTTCTCGACCTCGCCCCTTTCTTTTTCTTTGGAGGATTCGGCTCTATATCAGGAAGGCTAAGGTCGTCATCAGGGTCTTCCCCACTGTCAATATCGCGGTTTATAACGTGTGTATATATACGAGCAGCGTCCCTAATTTCATCTGGGTCACCAAACGTTCTTGGGCTACATGCATAGATAAAAATATTTATGAATTGAATAAAATAAAATTATGTTTTAAAATATTTCAGCAACTTACATGTTTTCTGCCTCGCTATCACTACTTTGGTCGTTTCCTACATTTCCTGGTCTATTGGATGGCTGATGATTATCTTGAGGATTACTGTAAAGCAAATAAAGACATGAAACGGTTAGAGATAAAACTTTTTTCAGGCTAACACGAAGTAGACAATGTACTAACTAAACTCACGAGCTAAAATTTGTAAAATCGAAGAGCAAATGTGATAATATGTAGATGTAGAATTTTAAGCAACTACTCGAAACTATTTTGATGTGCGAAGGCCGAATCAATGTGCATATCACAAGAAATTTTACTGAAAATTTTCCCCACACCACTACAAATGTTAGACATGATAATGATTTTTTTTATTGTGAGTACAGGTCATCATATAAATTTACATGATTAACAGCAAACTCTCGCAATGAAAATAGGGTAAAGGGAAACATTCTAATACTACGGGTTATTGACATACGTGCATCTTACCACAAAAAAGGTTAAGCGTATTTTAGCTGCACTACGGCACATTTCTTCAAAATACAAGCAAGAAGTATAAAAAAACAAGTAAATCGGCACTACTTTTCACTGAATTGATTAAGGGCCAAAGATGAAGGTCCTGGCTCGTTGGGAAGGTGGCTTGTGGATGGAAAATAATTTCGAATCTCTTCAGACCTGACACCTGTGAGACAATTTGAGTTTCAATTAGGAAAAATCCAAAACTAAAAACTTAATTTTGCAATCTTATACACTTATCCTTATTTTTAACACTTACCCAGTTCTTTCCTTATTCTTCTCGCATCATCAATGGATACAACTGACTTTCGCACAACACAAACTCTTATTGCAGTTTTCGTCGGCATGAATTCTGTAAACGCTGCCCCTACAAATATAGGAATATTTTATTACTTTCAGACAAAATGGTTTCAGTATAATAAATCATTAGCCATTAACCTTCCATGGCCAGACAAATTCCAGCAATATAATGTACTAGTTAGTTAGTTAGCATAACTAAAATAAGTTTAATGAACCCGTAACAAAATCTTTTGTTCCATACCATGATCTTCCATTCGAGCTTCCTTATTAATGCCCAACAACTCATCATCATCATCTTCATCATCAGTCCAACAATTCTTTTTTGTATCCAGCACACTAAGGAATGGAGTAGAAAGTTTGTTGGCAACTATCAGGTACCCAAGCGAGACATTCTCTCCGTAAGAGATATGATGAGACTTTGGGATGTTGTCTAAAGGCGTTTCATTGTACTTTAAACAAGCTTCAACTGCAGGTTTGAGCATTGCCTTAATCTCCTGTAATATGTTCCACATTTTAAATTAACCAATTGTCAAAACCACTGTTTTTCAAGCCGAAAAGCATGTACATTGGAAGAAACGTATTGGGTTTACCTTCCAATTATGTTTTTCAATCCATTTGGATGTGTTAACAAGTCCTCGGATATCATCTTGAACTTGAACTGTTTCAGTTTGGAACGTTAGTTCCACGGGCACGACAAATTTTCCAGCCTGCAAAAAGTAATATATTTGCAAATTTGACCAACTTTAGACGATCATAATTAAGACAACTAAAAGTCAGGGACATACCTTAATATATTCTAGATAAACACCAGGCATTATTTCCTACTTCCGGTTTAAAAAATCCCAGTTTAAAAAGTTAGCACGCGTTTCACGTTTTATGATTTGGGTCACGAAACCAAGCTGCCTAGAACTAAACACTTTATTTCACGCAGTTCCATCCAAAGTCGGCTTATCACAGCATGGAATTGATACATCAATCTGATAAGCCTAGCTGTGCGATTGATTGATACCTCATCAGACTTTTGCTTTCACAATAACAAAAGCATTCATAAAATCATTTTTTCAGTGAAAGCACAAATCAATTCAGCTGAAAGTATTGGGCTTTCACCGTCACTAAAACAAAGCCTCAAAAGAGATCACACGATTCCTTGCAGTGAAACAGATAAGGAGTTTATCAATCCGTAGTTAGTTAAGCAAGTTATCGAAAAATGTGATTGGAGGTCACGCACGGACACCTGTAAATGCTTTTGTTGACATTGAATCCCTCGCTTTCCACAAGGTTCCTCAGGTTCAGTGGTTATTTACCAATAAGGCTCATATAATATTGTTTTGTCCAGAAGACATGAGAACATCGCATCGGAGAAAAAAGTGTTGTACACAACTCGCTCTATATATACGTTTTACGAATATTGAATAGTTAATAGCGACTGAATAAGGAAGAATTTTAATACATTGACATGACATATGCCCAATGGATAGCTTACAGAATGAAACCTTTCAGCTAAAATATGTGTGTACCTACATAATATCCATATCTCATCACAGGAATGAGAATAACGAGTTAGTGTATATATAATGTATTATTTGGAGAGGATAAGGACAGGCAACAGTTATATGAAAATATACATATAAATGGACACACAATAGAAGAATATAATATTTATGTACATAAAAGTTACTAGAAGGCATATGCATAAGAAATATATGAAAAGGAACACACATAACGCTGTTATACAGATTGGGAGAAAGCATTGGATGGTAGGATGATGGGAGGAGTCTAAAATAATATTTTTGTTAGCTGAGTTGAAATAAGTGTTTAACAATTTTATGCACACTTACAACGTAATTTTGGTTGTAATACGTATGCATGTGAAGTAAAAAGGGATGTAGGATACGTATCAATATTATAATACAGGTATATAACGTACTATCATATTGCCCCGATCTGAATACATTAACTTTTCCTTTGCACCATATAGACCAGTGTGTATTTCAACGTGTGGTGAAAGGACTTTATAGTATGTCATAAGAGATGTAATCTACCAAGTATTACCACTAAGGTGTGTTGGATGATTTTTGTGCATAAGGACAAATCAATGTAAACTGCAAATGCATGCGGCGAGCTCCTTGGAGAGAGCCTGAATTTGTGAATCATCTGTTTTTAGTCACAAACAAACTAAAGTGACAACCATAACGTCTTTCTTGTCTAACTGGGCAAATTAAGTTTTAGCTATTAAAAAAGTTTTCCTCCATTGAAAGGTAAGATGTTTGTAATTGTTTGGTTTTTGTGTGATAGTATTCATATTGATTTTATTATTCTCGTTATAAGTTTAATGTGTTTTTGGCACAGGTTACTAGAGTAGGTGGGAGTTCGGTGAAAGGAAAGTTTTCCTTCTGGAAGACATCATTTAAAATTTGTGAGGAACAAAAGTATGGTAGGTCTTCATTACGATGAAGCATTGATTAAAATAAATGCATTCAATACATATTTCATTAAACTAGTCAATAATATTGCTTTCTGATGTATTTTCAGATGCACTTCATGCTACTTTTTAGCCGTCAAGGCAAACTTCGTCTTCAGAAATGGTATGTCGCTCACCCAGAGAAAACAAGAAAGAAAATCACAAGGGAGCTGGTCACTACAATCTTATCGAGGAAACCAAAAATGTGTTCTTTTCTCGAATGGCGAGATTTGAAGGTTGTTTATAAAAGGTGGGTTTCACGCATTCCATTGTTTCTATCATCTATTTTAACGGCACAGAAGATTTTTTATGCATTTTGTTTTGTGGTTGTAGGTACGCCAGTTTATACTTTTGCTGTGCAATTGAACAACAGGACAATGAGCTGCTAACGTTAGAAATTATCCATCGATATGTGGAGTTACTGGACAAGTATTTTGGAAGTGTAAGTCCTGTTTTGAAAGTTTTACAATTTCATCAACTGTCATTGTTTGTTAAAGTATTTGTTTGTTTGTTTGGTATAGGTGTGCGAACTAGATATAATATTTAACTTTGAGAAGGCGTACTTCATATTGGATGAGCTACTGCTTGGAGGAGAAGTTCAAGAAACGTCCAAGAAGAACGTTTTGAAAGCAATCGCAGCGCAAGACTTGTTACAAGAGGTAAGTGATGGACCTAATACAATTGAGTTGTAGTTGGGTCTACATCACCAAACTTCACACATACACGTTTCTTACCAAAAAAGTCACACTAGATCAATCAGATATTTTAACACTGTATTAAGTAACGTATATTATGCTGTTACCGTTGTTGTAATTCTTAGCTCGTTGTATATGTCGTATAGATATCGTTATGATGCACTGTTGTCTCATTCTCAGTCTATCATAGTTCATGTTTTAGTCAAATTCTTGAGTAGTTTTCGTATACTTTTTCATGTTTTCATATTATGAATGAATGGTACCAAAAGTACCAAGCAAGTTTTCCAAAATAATGTCGTCAGCTAGTTTTCAGGCTGTTCGATTTTTTCAACGTATGTACAGTAGTTAGCATAGCAGACAGTTTTAGTACATACCGAGGTCCTGGTAAATTCTCGGTGGTTTTGACGATTTGCTCACAAAGTAAAGTTGGTACGATACCAAGCATGCGTACGAACGGGCATGCTGATTGATCGTATTGAATAGTCTCTATATACACCTGAAAACCAATCGTATTACAATACCCTAGTGATGTTTAGTCATTTCTCTTCCTAGCAAATATATTGGGATCGAGTATACTATTTATGCATGAAGTAGTATAGATAATTTGTAATTGCATGAACGCATGATACGTTAGATATCTACTTCTGCATAAATGCAGTTGTAGTTGTATTATTGTAGTTAACAGTTAACACCTTCACTTCCAGCGCCACTGATGAGGTGACGAATTGAATCTTTTAATTCAAGTATTTGAGAAATAATGTATTAAATATTCCAAAGGAATGAACAACAACTGGAATCTCTAGAGTTGAGCTAACTGACAATTGGAAAGATGTGTTATTCGAATTCATGGTCTTGGCATGACTAAAATATTTTAATAGTTTCGTTATTAACAAACTGGTGCTTGTTGGTACAATCAATCTGTTAAATCGCTACAACTAGATTTGGCTAGGAATTCGTAGTGCTTTCAATAGATGTAACCTCAATTAAAATCAAGTTGTTACCCCAAGTTTTACATTAGGTTCAATCGTGATTGATCCATAGAAAGCTGGAAGAAATAAGAAATGTATTTAAATTTAAATATATAGTCAGTCAAAGGCCGTATACCAAAGGTTTAAGGAACTAATCATAAGTTTATTAAAAATGGCACCTGCATTGTATCTCGCACATGAATCGATGCCTAAAATGAACAATTTTTGTTGAACGAAAATGCTTCAATAAATGAAAGTTTAGTTACATGTTTTTTTCATTATTAAATCTCTCCAAAAATTATTCTATCGTATTCTGCCTAATGCGTTCAATTGCTTCTGAATCATGTAGCTTTCTCTGTAGCTTCTTTATACTCCTACTAATGCAATTTAACAATAACGCTTTGATTGAAGATTTCTGTTGCATGTCAAAGGAAACGAATGAATGTATTATGTAATGTGATGATGGAGCGAGAAAGTTCATGTTTAAGAAACTTTTCAGTGCATTTTGCATGCGTTTGTTAACACTTTAAATTCAGTATACCAATATTCTACTTACATTATAATAGTCTCTTGTTTTCTTACTTAAAAGACAATCTATGAAACACGAAAAGATTTTGGGCTTGTTTTATAAATTCTTATACTAAACTAATAATCTGTAGGATGAGATGATGGATTCAATTCTACGAGAACATGGGCTCATCTAACTTAACATCTGTAACGTTGTTTAAGTGGGCAAAAACTAGTATTGGAGCTCGTCATTTCGCAAATCCTAATCGTTTTTTAAATTTTGAATCAGAATTAATTAACAACTGTCAACTGCAGTGCCAATTCTCAGCTTGGTGTTTAAATTTGATTATTGGATACACATTTCTTTAACTTTTAATGAATATTTGACATAAATAGTGTCTCTAACAATGTATTTAATTGCTACTGAATTAATTCTCAAGATTGCTGTTATGCACTAACTAGAGAGACTTAAACTCATCCGAATATTAGAAGTAAGCTAGCTAACCTGTCTGTATTGGTGTTGTGGGGCATCTACAAGGAATGCTTCCATATATTTAGTTGATTAATAGCTAATGTGAAAGTGATTGGTGTCGGTATCACCTCGTAAGCTTAATTTAACCCTTGTTCTTTCAATCATGAGATTTTACAAGAACTGTATGTGTACTTACTCACTCCATCATAATGTGCATTCGTTTATCAACTCAAAGTATACTCAATTTATCAGAATCTTTTAATATTGATTCATAATCGTATAACTTTTCAATTCCTCAGTAAACAGTTTCCTCTCTTTGTACTAAGGATGAATCATTAAAAACACTAAATAAATATGCTATTTGATTTGTGTGGTAACGGATTACACTAAATTGGGAGCCTGAACAAATCACCTAACTGCTTTGGCATATTCTTATGGACTTACCAAACTTTTGATATTAACGTGTTTTAAAATCTTATACTCCATGACTGAAAATGAGACACCTGTGACATTATATATCTTTTATGTTTCTTTAGTTGGTTGGTAGTACCTGTAGTTTTATTTTTCATTATTGCAGGAAGAGACGCCTCAAGGATTCTTTGAAGATCACGGTCTTGGTTAAAATCAATAGCGAAATGAAAATGAAATGAGATAGAACCTGCCCTGATTGACATTTTTAAGACATCCATGTCAGTAATATTTTATCAATAACTTGTACGGAACCACTGAACGTCTACAGAAATGCAATAATTCCACACAACAGAACCTAATTGTCCTGTATCTTGATAGTAATAAGAAACATTCCATCGCGTTTTAAAAAGTGTCTTTGAGTTATGAACTAGAAAGAATTTAAAATCTATTTTATCTTTGTATTCGAATATTTTTAACTAGCTCCTGCAGCCTTTATATTACTTTCATAGCTTGTTTAAGACAGCTCACTCATCAGCATAGTTAGAAGTGCTCTTAAACTAATCTTAAGTACAACAGCCCAGGTCAGAGGCAGATTAATGAAGTGTAAGGTACATAATATGTACACTTTTTCTCCCCCCTCTCAATTATGCAAAAAAAAACTCTTGATAATTCCTAACTTTAAAAAGCCTTCTCTTAAACACCTTTTTAATTATTGGTGTGATAGGATTGTGTGATAGAAGTCGGATGTAGATAGATACAGTATTCCTGCAATAACTATTTATAATAAACTTTAATCAGTGATTAATAATCACAATTTAAAGCATTGGCTCATTCCAAATTACTATCTTTTGGAACTGACTGGGGTATAAATACCAACATTCTTCACCTTTGGCATTTCAATATCTTTTATTGATCCGATGGCATTTCAATCGCATAAATTCATTGACTTGATGGCCTATTTGCATAATACCTCGTACTAAGCATTTTTCGGTATGAATCATCGTATTGCTCTAGATCGTATCGGATGCCTACCTGTGGCACACTCAATTATACTGTAAGCATTTGGCATTTGCATGCAATGAAATGTACATATCGTGAGCATTGAAGTAGGCATGTCGGGACCAACTTTTGAGCCAGCTAACCGCGAACATATCTGGATAAAGGATTTATGGAATATACTTTTTCTTTTGTGTGCATGTGCTATCAATATCAATCAATATCTGGTGTCCTTTGAAAACTGAAAACACCCTTACTTTCACCTTTACCATTCAGTAATGCACTAGGCTAGCATTGCTGAAGGCAGAGGGTTATCTAATGCGAATTTCAGTTATATTTCCTTCTGGTTTTACCTAAACTTTCGTACAACGACGTGATTAGTTGAATCGAGTTGAGCTGTTTCTCAGCTTTTGAAGGCTTTGAATCCTGATCCGTTACGCTGAAGCTTCAGGATGTCGAAGTTAATTTTTAAATGTGAGAAGAAGACTCTTCAGGAGAAGACGAATGAGGATCCAGGGGTTGGAAAAGCTGTCAAGAATGCACATCTGCTGGTTAGTAGTTTTGATTTCTAACGAAAATATGATTGATGATGCCTATGCAAATATTTGTATGTGTGCTTTTTAAATATGAGAGATACTTTTGAGCAACAACACATTCATCGTCTTATATATTGGTGTACTGTCGATCGATTGACCTATTGATGTACTGAATTTGGATTTTTAAAACGAAGGAAAACCCTTTGGAAACTCTAGAGTCACTGGCAATAGGTAGCGAACTGAAGAACGGAAAGAAATGCGAAGTCAAACACTTCAAAGCTCAGCAGCTATCCGCATCCCAAGAGAAATGGCTAATGGATCTGATGACACGCAACATGAAGCATATGTGAGTCAAAAATGTTTTCATAGCTCTAATGGTAGTAGTAGTAGTAAGCAATTAAACTGTATATCACATCGCTTGAATTGTTACTGTTCAACTCATTAAAATCAAAAGCGGTTGGGTTGCAATTTCCTCATTACACGACCTTGATTTTTACGTCTAGTTGTATGTTAGCTTAAATGCATAACATCATTACAAATGGTGTTCTGTGGCATCCTACATGTTATCGTGTCTGATTGATTGTTATCTGATACAACTTATATTGCGTTCATGCAACATATTTCAAACTCCAGTACATAATATATCATATAGCATTTGTCTCAATGTTTTCTCTTAGGTACAAAAAGGCACTTGATGGATGGAGACCTAAAAAGAAATGGAAGGAAATGACCGAGAAAACATCAAGATACTTAATAGCAACTGTTGACGGTAAACCAGTGGCATTCTCACATTTCCGGTTTGATATGGACTATGGACGAGAAGTTCTGTATTGGTGAGTTAACCAAAGCATTTGATAAGTTAGCTTAGTTGTAGGGTTCAAAGTTTCTACTTGAAGTCGACATCGCCTTGTGACCTGAAGCATCGGCAACACTTGCACTCGATTTTGTCTGGTCAATTCGTATTAGTAGTAAGCGTGCGTGCCGACATAGCATCTTGTCTTACATTTTCTATTTTATCTATAGATAGATAGTATCCGTATCGGTAAATTACTTCATAAGAAGGATAACAAGAATGGACTTTGTTCATATATGAGAACTAGTAAATGAAAAATGTGAAATATTAATGTACATGGTTTTTACTTTATACGCAGCTATGAGATTCAAGTGGAATCAGCCACAAGGTCTATTGGCCTGGGTAAGCTTATAATGGAGATTCTGGAGAAAATGGCAAGCCAAGCAAACCTTCCCCTCGTTGTACTCACAGTTTTCAAGTTTAATCTACCGTCTTTAGGTTTTTTCAAAAACCTAGGGTAAGTATTAATCATACATATTGAAGCTACATGGCCATACTTTTTGTAGATACATTATACATTGTTAGTTCTAATGGCAATCGCAGCTTGCCTCCATACTTGTACGTGAAGGTTAGCTGGTCATTGTCATCGTTCGATCATCATAGTTAATAATTTGGTACTGATTTTTGTATAAATGTAGATACGACGTAGATGAGACGTCCCCAGGCGATGATGAATTTAAGGACTACGTGATTATGTCTAAAAGTGTTTGTTGAAGCCAAAGGCATATAATAATATGTTCTTTAAACCCAAACCATAACGATGACTGGCAGCATTTCGTTTTCATTCCTGGCTAAATTTTTATAGAATTGATTGCACACCAACCAGTTTGTCCGTCTGACTTAGGACATTAAACTTTTATAGTGTATTAACTTCGATGATAATAAAACATATTATTGTACGAGCGATAAAAATTTCCTGCAATAAAAATCGTACGGAACGAATTTTTAGTCCTCAGATTAGTTTGTAATAGCAGCAAATTTCTTTACTAATCCTCATGATGGCCCGACGAAGCGATGAAAAATGCAGCATAAAAATATGCCTAATTACAAATCACTACATAATTATGCATCCAGCCTCATTTTCGTATTAGTTTTGTCTAATGTAATATGAAATAATGCAGACAGCGAAGTCTGATGTCGTGAGTATCTTGCCTTGATTTTGGACCCGAGTCGTTTCATGAGTACAATGTGCGTTTTTTATCAGTCAACTCATCAAATACTTAACCATTTATATACTATATGATAATAATAATAATAATTATGTGTACTTTTTTGTGTCGTATAATTTCTTGGCAAGTGTATTGGCGACACAGAAAACCAATGACTCATACACATTAATACACTATGCACGAATGGAGCCTCATTTCATTCCATAGTTCCAGTAGTAGTTATTTAATGGGCCATAAAGGTGTCATAACTTCATGAACTTGATCGTTGATCACCCTAATTTATTCTTATGTTACTGAAATGCGTCATGCACAAATGGAAACGATCTAATGGTCGCTGCATATTTATGAATGCAAATCGTTGAAAACTGAAGCCAACTTTCGGGCTGAAATCTTTTGTCGAGCACACATACATATATATCTATATAACCCGAAGGCTTGTACGTTTTGTTGTATTCGATAGGCATATTTGTGTGACTGTGTGAATGTAATAAAAGGCAAACCTCCACGAAGAGATATTGACGTCTGATGCTATGTGATATGATAATATTGTGTGGTGTGATTATGAAAGTTTGATTCAATGTGCAGATTTAACCAGTTTTACTGAATGAAATGTTGATCCTGTTGAAGGCTGAATAGGTTGTATTAGCATCAAACAAATAGTGCCAATGAAAATTCATACCTTCTAGCTACGATGGTACGGAGCTAAAATAATCAAGTGTCTACTAATTATGATGCGGTATTTGAGCAAATATTGAGCTTGTGCTGACCTAACCATAACCATGCATGCTCCTGCTGCTTTCTCGTCTTCAACTGGATTAATTGATTTGCTTAAACTATATTTATTTTGACCGTACTACGTATTTACGTTTCGCATGTGTGGCTTTCCGAGTTTTCCATTGATATTTCTTTCAGGAAACCGACCGCAGTACAATGTACAAGCGTGCACAGAGATCATTAATGTTATCATTCTTGGGGTGCGAAGTTGTTTCCACCAAACTAAATCATTTTTTTTATCTCATCTAGAGTTCCTTTTCCCCCGAAGCATTGGTATATATATTCTTATTATTTAGCAGACAGAGTTGCAGCTTGTAGTTGAAGCACGTTGGAGGGATATGGTTGGCCTATTTTGTCATCGCGCATCGGGTGAGTTCCACGTGCTCCTTGTTCTGCATCATCTCAATAGGATGTGATAAGGATAAATCATGAGTCTTTTCGACTATGGTCTATTCATATATCTGCGATCAACTGCCTACTACAAGCAAAGCCCATCCATTCATAACTGTTCTACAAACTTTGTACTACATCATTGCATTAATACATATTACATAGTCTGAAACCTTCACTGAAAAATGGCTGCATGAATTTCCGCCGTCCTTTGCATTGCTTCAGAACTGAATGCTGCTCTTTGTAATTTTCCACTGACTCTGCAGATCAAATTACTTTTCCGTACTTTGTTCCCGCTGTGCTATACCCTTGCATCTCGTGAGAGCATTGTCCTGTTGAAAATGTTATGCCAAAAATGGTTATAGATTGCAATATTCGATTGTGATTTGCCATCATATTCTACAAACATTTTGACTTGGAATCAAATCAAATATGTTTGCATTGCCCCAATATGTTAAGTGCATGTTTGGATCAAATATCTGATCGTGGAACACTCCCAATGTAAATCATCATTTTAGTTGGAATTTAGCAAGGAATACAAATTTCCTACGTGTCATGCATGCAACATAATTTGTGATCAAGAATTTACACTTTACATGCAATATTATTTGATTGTACTTGTTCCTACTCCACATCCGCTTGTCTCAAGTTCTAAGCTTTTGATGACGTGAGCTATGGCGTAAATGTGAACTATTCATTTCGTCTCTCACATCACATTTATTAGGCGAATTTCCCATGCATAAAAGTCTGCATATCTACATGTTTGAGATATTTGTACTGTGTCCCACTACACCGCGAGCTAACAATAAGCCACGAGGTTTATCAATATTCATAGCATGGATGTGGAAGCTCATACTGATTGATTGAGTTTGAGAACAAGTAGCGTGTAGCGCAATTTTTACCAAGACATGCTGGACAGAATGGAATAACGTGATGTCGATTCGATGGTGTCCCACATTGTACTAACTCCGGGACTACTATACTATTATGCACTATGCAAACACTACATGCAATACAATTCACTTTCGATAGAAGTTGGCTTCTTCATACTATGTGGATGAACATTGAATGTAATGAATGATCATGTGAAACGCGAACAATGTGACGATGGAAGTCCCGGGCAAGTGGATAGCTTCATCATCACATCACATTCTCAGTTTCGGAAGAAACGTGTGAAAGATACCTAAAGTACAACCCCAATGTGGGTTTATGCTTGAGGAGAGGATATGAGTGCACATATTTGCTCAGTATATTGACCACAATATGAGTATTATATGCATGCGCTACTCACTACATAAAGCTAACTTTAGCAGTATACAAAACCTTTGTGGACTCCTCATCATGGGATGGCAAAGCGAGAAGAAAAGGAGCCAAGGATAAGCAAAGGACTTCTTCAGTGGATATAAAAAGACAAGAGAACCATGCATTCGGTTTGGCTTCGCGTCCATTCGGCCTTAAGCAGTCGTGTTACACGGAGTGTGCTCCTCTTCCCTTGTACGGGCTTACCTCGTTTTCGGTGGTCACACGTCAAGAATTCTGAGATCATTTCTTCTTAGTTTTTCATTCTTCCATTTACTAAACCTTTTTGAAAACTTAAAATCAGTTTTCACTATTTTCTCATTTTGTTGCTTAAAAATTTAGTTTTCAGCTTTTAACAGTCAAACTCACAGAGTGTCAAGCTTTATAAGCTCTTGATTGAAATAACAATGCATTATTTGTATTATGAGCAAAAACATTGCACAAGTGGTAGAAAGAAGGTAGGAAGGCTAGGACAAAGCTAGTTTGCTTGAGATAGGCTTCAATACATACTCGTGGTGATATCAGAAATACTCAGTTATTGCTATACGTGCTTACTTACTACCTATGATCTCTACTGAAAAGGTTAAATTCAGTTTTTAAATTTGAATTTGTGGCGAGACATTCATTGTCATTGATCAACTATAAATCGGAATCATTTGCTTGATTGTATTGAGAAGATACACGTGCAACAAGGGGAAAACCAACAAAGGTATTAGAACAACCACATTAACATGAAATATAATTCTGCTTTGGATGGCTTGCGTACATTTATGTATTCTAGTCATTGCAAGTGCAATTCTATGGCTGGTTCACAAACAAGAAAAAGTTTGTTTTATACCATAGTTTTCAAGTAGTTCGTATTCAGACAATTTTTAAGTTCATTGACATTGACCCTTGAAATTTACACCTTCTACACTCATTACTTGACTTGCCACTAAAAGAACCTCCGTAACTTACATGAGCATAAACAAGCTCAACCTGATTCACTGGTGGGGCTAGAGGTAAATGATTACACATTGTCATGCCACTCAAATCAAGACTGGCGAATTCGGACGAGGTCCTATAATTCGAACTTTTATTTAATTTTTTTTAAAGAAAAGCTACTTCGATTTGCTGCAGAATGAGTTTTAGATTAGGGTAAGGTTAGGTAGGTCTGCAAAAACTTGATTCATCAAGGAAATAAAGCATGCACCTTTCGGGCGCATGCAAGAAATCGCGTAGCATGTACTGAACAGGTTTCAGGAAATATATAGATTATCTTGAATTTAGCCAGAGCCTCTCTAAACCTTTCGTAGATTATTAATTGCCATGTTTAACTTGGATAATTGCATAAGGGAAATTTTATTGCAGAAAAAATCTAACATGGGAAGTCGAACTGCGGAAGGAGCTCAAAATGGGCATGCGCAGAATGGACCGACAAATGGTACGGCCCATTACCAGCACAGTCAACTTTTAACCAACTGCATATTCACTGGGATAAATGACAATAAAGTGACCGTTGTTCTCGGTGCCCAGTGGGGAGACGAAGGCAAAGGAAAGTTGGTGGATCTGCTGGCAACTACTGCTGATGTTGTATGCAGATGCCAGGTATGTACAAACTTTCTAATAATAATAATTCTAAAAATGGCACACAGGTCAAACTATCTCATTCATGGATACTATGTAGCATGCAAACTTTAAATCAAAAGTGACATCTTATCACACGACGACGCGACACATGCCTTTCGTCATGTCACACGTTAAGGAAATGTATCTCTTCAAAGGTGTCAAATAACCATTCTAATGTACTTGCTGGTTTCAGGGAGGCAATAACGCTGGACACACCGTTGTTGTGGATGGGAAAGAATTTGACTTTCACCTGCTCCCATCAGGCATCATCAATGCGAAGGCTCAATCCATCATTGGTGAGTTTACCCTTGGTTTTCAAAAAAATTCCTAATAGCTAAGTTAGGGAAAGCATATTTTTACCAAAGATACGACCTCGGCCTAGCGTAATGTAATAAATTGACATGTGCCATCCGATGACCGTGAAAGCAACGGGCGGAGTTGTTTTCCACGAAATTATTATATCGGAGCATAAATTATATTTACTTACCCGATCATCATTTATTCAATACGTATTATTTTTAACAAGACAATGCCAATTTTATAAAAGCTATAGATGGGTATGATGATGAGGTAAGTCATGTCATGTCGTGCCTAGCACTCACAATAATGTTATTGCATGTTGCTCAAATTGACGCTTCCTCTGCTCACAACACATCATGAGCCAGCACCCGTACCTGTCGCCGATCAGTCTGGCTAGTAATTGACTGGTACATACTAAATTAAGTATATGGTGGCTGAATACTTTTATTGCATTTCGGATGAAAATTGGCAACAACGGCAAACTCGTTTTGGGTTTACTATTTTAAATTAAATGTTAAATGTGCATACGAGCACCGCAGGCAGGTTCTCTTATCAGTCCCTTGTTGTTGTAAGGGGAGAAACATGAAATGTATTATCGAAAATTCTCATAAAAACCTTATTGTAATTGTAATGGAATGGATGTTAAATTGTTTTGGCGAAGAACATCATTTAGCCCGTAATTGATACCTCATGTCACAAAAAATTCTGAAGCATATAGAAATATCTGCTCTGCTATATTCTGTGCCAGACATCATTTGAGGAATCGGTTTCACACTTTCATTTACAAGAAAAGTTTTATTATTATCGCGGGATGCGAGGAAAACGGGTGCAGTTAGAGAATTGATTACGATAGATAAAGGTCACCTTGAAATGCTGATTTAAAGCTTATGGCTTAAGCAAATTGGCAAAGCGTTTTTTAGGAGTTCGCTGAAAATGAAAGGCGTATTGTGCATTAATTGCCGTATTGTGAGTGAGGTACACGTAGGATTTTTAAAAATTGGACAAACAGTATACAAGATTATACATATATAAAGTATCAGCTAGGAAAGAAAGTAAAATATGCTCAAGCATGCATGTAGGCTACTAAGTAAAAGGCAAATGCATTTTAATTGCGTAAAGTTACATGTACAATGAACTGCTAAGAACCGAGCCATAGGGAATCTTTCAGTCGAACACTACTTTCCAACCCTGGCAAAATTCCAACTAGCGCTTCAAATCATTTGTAAGCATGTTAGTAGGCATCCACTGATATTTTAACTGGTTTGCACAAGTAAGTTAGCAGTGACAAGTAGTTTGCTTGGCGTGAGAGCAAACTCCAATTTGTTTGATGCAAATTGACTGACTGAAAAAATTGTGCGAATGCGTCATTAAAGTAATTTAGATAGCAAGTTATGCAGGCAGTTAAAATATAGTGTTTGAGTTTTGATGCTGATGATGCTCATACAATTTGATTAGGAAACGGAGTTGTCGTCCATCTCCCTGGTCTTTTCGAGGAATTAAAGAAGAACGAGGATAAAGGTCTCGCTGATTGGAACAATAGGCTGCTGATATCCGACAGAGCTCACCTTGTGTTCGATTTCCACCAGCAAGTTGATGGTCTACAAGAGGCGGAGAAAGCAAAGGGAAACAAATCCTTGGGACAACTAAGAAAGGGATAGGCCCAGCCTACGCATCAAAAGCCAGTAGAACTGGCATTCGTGTTGCGGATCTTGTGGAGATTTTGACTCGTTTACTTCCAAGTATGTGAGGTTCAAAAGATGATGATGATGATTGATGTGAATTAAGAGACGAACAGGTCCTATGATAAACTTGTCCGAAACAGATTTAAAGACTTGGTGACGAGCTACCACAGGACGTTCTCTGACCTCAATGTTAATATTGATGAAGAGCTGGCCAGATATCGTCTGTATGCTGAAAGGGTACGCAATTTACAACAAAGTTATCATATTATTTCCAAAAGACGAATGCAGACACGACCTGTTACACATTTGATTTTGTTTTGTACTTTTAGATTCGTCCACTGGTTACCGATACTGTTGAATTCCTCGACACTCAGTTGCGAGATAACAAGAAAATCTTGGTGGAAGGAGCTAATGCTGCTATGCTTGACATTGATTTTGGCACGTATCCCTACGTGACATCCTCCAACTGCAGCATCGGAGGAGTTTGTACTGGGCTTGGTCTCCCCACCAAGAGAATTGGAAGCGTGTTTGGAGTTGTTAAGGCGTACACAACCAGAGTGGGAGACGGTCCATTCCCGACTGAACTTAAAGATGTATAAATTCAAACTGCTCTGATTTTGCTTTTGCCAAATTAATGTTCATTTTAAGTAACAAAGTTACTTCTTTCGCATAAACAGGACATTGGAGAGTATCTTCAAGTAACTGGAGCCGAGGTTGGAGTGACAACCGGCAGAAAACGCCGCTGTGGCTGGTTGGATTTGTTCCTTCTTCAATTCACTAACGAGTGAACGGTTATAGTGGGTAAGCTAAACAACTTATTTCTTTATCTCTTCTATAGTCATCTATATTCAAGGTCGTCGTGAATTAATTTGAGTCTTGACTTTTTGTAGAATTGCAATCACAAAACTCGACATCCTTGACCAATCTAAAAGAGCTCAAAATCGCAACTAAATACAAGCTTAACGGAAAAGTATTAACCAGATATCCTGCCAGCGAAGCGCGATCCCTTTC